>BSSO01000586.1:0-31166 GCA_030267885.1 Mesembryanthemum crystallinum
TATTTTTACTTTATACATCATTATACTTTATTGCAAATTAATGGTCAAAGTTTACAAACTTTGACTCGAAAAGTCAAACCATTAACATTATATTGAAACGGAGGGAGTAATCAACAATAAATATCAACAAAAACAATATGAAAAGGACAAAGCCTTAGTGCTATCTCATCACTTAGAAAGTTAGAAGTAAAAGCTATAATTTGAAACTTTTATTCTAGGAAATATATCATTTTGGTGCCCTGACGTATAGTGTAATATTAAACTGGTGATTTCAATTTTACCTATTCCTATTTTGGTGACCTGAGATCTAAACATAAGTTTCACTCTAATACTTGCCTCTAATTCCGTTACTTTTTCCGTCAGCTTACTGACGTGGCGTATTACATTAAGGCAACCAGTTAGTTTACAATGACCGTTATAGTAATTTTTTCCTATGAAAACAAACATTTTCGAGCTTAAAACAGTAATCACTTTAACAATTTTATCCACTTAGTGAGGGAAATATGCCACGTGATATGTCTTCTACCATATGCCATGTCAGCAAAACTGACGAAAAAAAAGTAACAGAGTCAGAGGTAAAACTAAAGTGAATTTTTTTATCAGATCTCAGGTCACCAAAATGGGAATAGTTAAAATTGAGGTCACCAGTTTAATATTACACTATACGTCAGGGCACTAAAATGGAATTTTTCCTTTATTCTACGTCTATCTTAACTTATTAGAAGTCAAAAGTAACGGATGAGATGGAGGAACATAACCAGGTGAAAAACAAATGTGGAGAAAGATAGAAGTTGGGAGGAACAAATGTGGGGAAAAGATACAAGTGGGGAGGAATTTGGTCAAACGGGCTTGTAAACACTAAATGCGTTTATTTCAACTGACCAGTTTTACAATTAGTTCATTTCAATCTTACATCACATGTTATTATTCAATTTAGTGTCCACCTAATTCAGTTCAACACGTTTACCTTACTAAACAAGTTGCAACTTAATGATGAATGGTTTAAACAACCTCCTTTACAATTTGTCTATTTTTCTTTGTACTATGTCCGTGTCAAATAATTAGACAAGTACCGAACTGACATTACCATGTGAAATATGTAATGTGTGAGCTATGGTACTACCTCTATTCAATTTGATATCTAAATTTGAAGACCTAATAAAGTCTTTGCAGTTTATACATGTTGACTAACTTATTTATTCATTGCTTTTATACTACATTTAGCTTGATTTCATACAATTTTACAATTGATTACTATTCAATCAATCAACTAATAACTTATTGTTACATACTTTTCGGGAGGGGTAAAAAGACATAAGTTATTAAAGAGAAGTTCCAAAATCTAACTTATTTATCATTGATATAACAGAAGAATTGATAAAATCAAACTGGAATAGAATTTTATTACAAAAATTTGAAATTAAAAAACTAGTATCATCCGAACGGCCACATAATGGGATAAATCCTCAACATTTTATTACTAAATAAATAAATAAGAGGGCAAACAAAATAATGAACGCAAATCATTTGGTTTCTTTTTTTTTTTTTTTTTTTTTTTTGGTTCCAAACAAATCATTTGGTGTGTATAGTGTATACTACAGAAAGACAAAAACCCAATTGGTAAGGACATGCAATATTTGGCTACATTCTATAGTATGTGGCGTAAGTTAATAGCCTAGAAAGTTCTTTTTGCTTCTCATCTCAATAAGAACGAAGGTTATATTGACTTAATGGCTTGGCCACATGTTGGTTGGAGGACACTGAAGTACCGGGACAGGAAAATATCTTATGCTTATTATGGGCTGGGCTGGGCTGGGCTGGACTGGACTGGGCTGAGATGGGCTGTTTTAAGTGATTGAAATAGATAGGACTTGACCCAACTTTGCAATAGTAAGAAACAGTTCTCAAGTTCAGTCCAAATTTAGAATTAGAAATGAAAATAATGTATGTTATGGGCCAACCAGCTCAGTGAGATCGGAAAAAACTGATGGGGGCTGAGTGATAACATGACCTCTCAATCTTAGACCCATAGAGCTAATAGTACTACTCCCTCCGTTCACTATTACTCCCTCCGTTCACTATTTAAGATAACACTCATTATTGAGCACAATATTTAAGGAGAGAAGGAAATAACCACATTTCTCTTACTTCACTAGTGGGTGTAAAGGTGATAGTGACTTGATGAGAGATAAAAAAACTAGGGTATTTTGATACTTTCAAGGGAATTATTTACCAAAAAAAATGAGTGTCACCTTATTTTGTGAACAAACTAAAACAGAATGTGTCATCTTAAATAGTGAACAAAGGGAGTAGTACTTTGGATTGGAAGCACACCAATTGAAGGTTTTTGCATGGTTTCTTGATTTGTTTTTTCTAGCCAATCAGACTATTGTCTAAGTAACGGAGTGCTACAACCGAATGGTCACACTTAGAGGGAAGTCTTCCACTAAAAAAAGTTTGTATGTTTGATAAGTTTGTATATTCTTATGTGTCAAGTTGGGTTATTCTGAGAGAGAGAGTTGTGTATGTTCCAAACATTAAAGTGCAGATGGGAGAGAGAAGTTGAATCAAAACAATGCACGGTTATGTTATGATTCAATCAAATGCGAGTAAAGTTAGAAGGGTATTATCAAACACTAGTTAGAGAAGATTGAGAATTTAGTATTTGAGTGTACTCTCTTATAACTTATTTCCCGTGACTATTGTGGATTTTCCGTACAGTTTTGATAATTTTATAGTCCCACGTCACCATTATGGTGATATAGTTTGTTGAATAACCATGCCATGCCATATCTACATCTAATTGTTATGGTTGAGGTGCTCAATTTGCTTATTGAAAATTGGACGATTTACAATTATGTGCGTATTTTATTTATCTTTGAACAATAATCTTTATATTATTTTGTTTTTCTATTACAATGCCATATCAATAATTGGACTAAACAACACAAGAAATAATTTGTAAAGGCTGACCATGACTTGAAGGCACAAGTAATTAGCCAACCCTCACAGAGCTTGTCACCATTTGCGTCAACTGCTTGGAGCAATGGAGCTAGTCAAAATATTAGGTCGTCGTTGAAGAAGAGAATATAACCTTTTAATATTATGTGGGCAGGTAGCTTATCTATTTCATCAGAATACATATATTCTTTGGACAGATCCAGATCATTAGATCAACAAATTTTTATCAACCAGTAACCAATTATGATTGAGCTATTATCAATTACTCGTATTATTTATAGCATAATCACCAATCACCATAAGTACGTACGTTAAAGGACAAGAAGCTTAAGATGTTACCTTTCGTATCTTGATTATCCTGCCTAAAATTAAGAGATCAGTTGTAAATTTTCGTAATTTATAAGAAAAGTTGAGATAATAAATTAATCTTTCGGGCAAAATTTACATGGTAACATACTAACATTCAATTTAGTCTAGTTTAATTTAGCAACTTGTTTTTTGCTCACATGTTACTCTTCATTCAATCTCATTTCAGTTCAGTTCAGCTCAAATTGTTTTAATTGAAATAAATACACCTACTCTTAAAAAAAATTCATTGTCAAACATCGATATTCTAAATATCGTTGTAATATTGATTGAGACTGCAAACGGAGTAGTATATAACCGAAATTAAGACTATGGATCATAGAGTAATTCGAGGGTTTCTTAATTCTTTGTATTTTATCTTATCTATAGCAAATTTTGTAAAATAAATATACCTAGTAGTACCTGTATGCTTTTGGTACTGCCAAGCAGAACAAAAAGACAGATCATATGAATGAAAACTTGCCTAATTGCATTGCCACCCCACCCACCTTTTTTCCCAGATTTGGCTTAACAAGTTTGTCAATGTTAAGACTTAAGAAGGTTGTAGAGGGAGTACGTGAACCCCATTAATTAGGTTGATCAACATAATTAATTAGTATAATCATAAATTTAATTAAGAGGCATAATACACCTAATTAGGTTGATGATCATAACAACAAAATGGGCTCCAAAAGGGAAAAAGTGAGCAGTGAGAAAAGGTTTTCCATAATCAAAGTTGATTTCCACATGGGGCCCTTTGATTGTTGTGGCAACCACAAAGATGGCCTCAAGGATTTGCAATTGTATTTTTGGAAAAGTCATATAGTTAAATACTACTTATTATATTAAAGAAATTGCACCGAAAAATTTTTCTACATATTAAAAAAAAAAGTTATTTACTGTATTTTGAAATTTTTGCGTGTTAAAACCGAATGTTGTTGATTTATTACCGGTGGTGTCTCTGATATATTACATGCATTTCATTGAGTGAAATCCATGACTCTCCATGTGTATGATCGAAGTACGAGTATGATACAATTGGTTTGAATAGTTTTAACTAAATTACGTATAACTAAACTAACCTAAATGAAATATAATGAATAACAATATGTGGAAGAAAAAAAGAAAGTTGTCGAAGTGACTCAAATTGAACTTAATGTGATATAGTAATGACAAAATGAACAGGGCCTCCTAATTTATGTACTCTATAAGGTAACTACGACTTCTTTGGTCATTTAATTACAACCAATAAGTTTTCAATGAGCTCAGGTTCTTGTCAAATTTTATATTCATTATGATCAATTTTCAGCCGCCAATCGTCCTTTAAATCTTATAGAATAGATTGTGCAATTAGTTTAAATCATTTACTAATACTCTATACTTGATTAGTTGGTAAAGGAAAAGAACTAGTAATAACACATGATTACATGTGAAACAAAATTAAAAGCATATCATTTGGATTCTGTCAATGTCGATACTTATAAGCTTGTTTATTAGCCAATTCCCAAATGCAGCATTGTTTCTCTTCTCCCATGCAACTTGCAACACACTGCTGCAATTAGGAATTGGTATTGGTACAAACCAATTTAATAATGTTGCATGGGAGAAGTAAAACAATGTTACACTTAATTAGCTTGCAATAGGACTTTGGGCAATACTAGTAAAAAAAAAAAAAAAAAAATTGTTTTTTATTTATTGTTTTGCGATGTACTAGTACTTTTATGTGTTGTACAAGCCCAGCTTCTCGAGTACTGGTTTTGGTAGGAGTTTTGTACACTACATTTATGCCTCCTTATTGCCATTTTATCATAATTAAAGGAACTCGTGATCTTAACTAGACAGTATAAGCAACATAATGAGAACTTACATCCATTTTTTAAAAAGAGTTGAAAAACTTACACAGTTACACTCACTCGCTCATATGTAAAAGATTAACTAAGATACTCACTCTACATAACATTAACTCCCAAGTTACAACCATTCAAACCACTGATTCCAGGGAAAACTTCAAATAATCCTTTGTAACTGGAAAAGAAAAAAGAAAAAAGAGAGGAACTCCACATCCTCATGATTTCTCTAATCTTGTTTAGTAGTTTGAAGTTCATTCTATGGCCTTAACTTTGATATCAACCGTAGTATTTATGTTGTGAGGTGTGGGTCATTGAACCATTTCTGACCCTTGCCTAAGGTGTTATCCTGCCCCTTGCTTAATGTGTGTGCTATAAGTATTTTTGAATTATAACATATCAATCATACTTATAACGTGATTTGTTTTATTGTAATAATCTCGGTTCTTTAATTTCTTTTTGAAGCAATTGCAAGAAGATATACTCTCGGAGATGATCAAAAGTCCACAAGCTCTGTTGGTAAACTACCATCTCCAACTTTTGTCATGTTTAATTCTGAAAGTTTGAAGAGCATTTCCTCAATCTGAGATCAAGTATAGTATCGTTTCCTTTAGCTCATTTGGTACCTTTGGTATCATTCATCTCACAAAATAATCCCTGTATCCCCTGTTGGGGAGGGAGGATACCCCCACTTTGTAAGGATTGTTATAATTAATCTCCATTTTCTTCCTATGGACCTATGAAGTCATAACTTCTCAATTGACCATATCCTTCGGGACAATCCTTGCGTATAAAAAAAAAATAAAAAAAATAATTATCTTGAGCACTAGAATTACTTACCACAAACATCTTTAGTGTATCAAATCTACTAGCCTTCAATGGGTAGGAGGTAGGTAGGTAGGTAGATGCAGCAGCAGTACATTTAAAAAAGAGAAAAAGAAAAGAGACAGAGAGAGAAGGGGAAAAGGAAAAAAAAGAGAAAATCTGGCGCCAATTTTCTACTCTCTGTTTTAATTTTAGTTGCACAGATATCAGTGTCCTTCCTTCCTTCCTTTTTTCCCCTTTTTTCTTCTTTCTAATTTGTCTTTTCCACTCTCCAATGTCTCACATCTCAATAATTAGAAGCTGGCAAATTCATTTGCATACCCACAACAAACAAATCCCCATTTTTATTGACTTTCCCTTTCCTCTTCCTTCCCCTTTTTTTTTCTCTCTCCTCCATTTCACTGTTCTACGATTCCTCCCCAATTTGTTCCATTAATTTTGATTTTCCGTCATTTTCAATCTCCCTAATTTTGCAATATCCTAGCTCTCTCGTTGAATACTTGAATTTCCATCCATTTGAATTAATTCTATATATATCTCACGAGTGTTACATGTATGCACGTTATCATATTTACTCATTTTGATTATAAATACACAAATTCTGTTCCCGTTTTTTCTCACTCTTAAATTAGCGGAGCCATTGATGATTTTGTGATTCATCAATCAATCAGTCAGTCAATCAATATGAGTGCTGCAGTGAGTACGCAGGACACTCGATTCCTCCTCAGCATGACACCACCACCACCGTCCGATCGAGAAGAGAGAGAAAGAGAAAGAGTTGGAAGATTCAGGACTCTCCTTGATCTCCTCACTACTGAGAAAATGGACGGCTCAGATTCAACTACGAGAGCTACTGCATCTTCATCAACCGAAAGCGGAGGTAGCCGGTGGAGGATTCTCCGAGAACGCCTCGGATTGACAGGAGGAATCGGGTGCTGCGGCACCGCCACGTGGCGGTACGGATCTCCACCGGAGGACGCTGAAGACGATAACAACGAGAACCAAAACGATGTCGTTGGGGTGGAGCTACAACAACGTCAAGAAGCAGAGACGGTAACAGGGGCGGAGCTACCATTTGAACCAGGTAGTTAATTGAAAGTATTAGCTATTGCTGTATAAGTATTGCTTGGAGTGATTGCCAACTAACAGTTTCTGTTTTTGCAGATTTACAATTAATTGTAAAAATTGAACTTCAATTGAATTCTTGTTGTTGATATTATAGTTCTCTTCTCCAATCAATTTTTAAAACTGACTATCTAAATTGAAAAAAAGATTTTCCAAAAAATGTTTTTAGTTTTAAAGTGGTTATTTATTTGACACGGCTTAATATAGTTTGTAACTTCGCCAATGAACAGAGAGACGCTCCAGTGGGATGAACTTGGCGGCAGCGCTAGCAGCAGAGAGGCAGTACAGGGCCGTAGGGACAGCCGCGGAGGAGTCAGTTGCGACGCCGAGGACGCCGATGAGGGTGTCGCTGATGAGGCTGCTGGAGGAGACAGGAGGGGAGGAGAGAGAAAATAGAGAAAGAGGAGTGACGGAAAGAGAAGAAGGGGAAGGGAGACAAGAGGAGGGGAATGATAGCATGTGTTGCGTGTGCATGGGAAGGAAGAAAGGAGCGGCGTTGATACCATGTGGACACACATATTGCAGGGTTTGTTCGAGGGAAGTTTGGGTGAACCGAGGGGCGTGTCCCCTGTGTAACCGCCCTATTCTCGAGATCCTTGACATCTTTTGATTTGATTTTGATTTCAAACAATAACTATCACCTTCATCTCTTCTTCAGTTTAATTTAATTCTTCTTCACCATTTTCTTGAGAGAAAAGAGAGAGAGAGAGAGGAGGAATTTATAGTGTGCAAATGTGCATTTGCCAATTGGTGTAAAGTATGGGAAAATAGAGACAGATTATAGATAGATGATTGATCAATGTTTTTTTTTTTTTTTTTTTTTTTTTTTATGCTCTTTCTCGTGATTGTTGGGAAGAAAAATTCAGGTGGTCCAGCGCCAAAATTTGTCACTTATTACTGCTATGCCATTATGCCATAGCAGGCTTTTTCCTTTTTCTTCATTTTTTTTATCTTTATTTTTTTCTTTTTTTAAAAATATTTTTGGTTTAGGATTATAGTCGATGATATTGTGATTAGTGCCCCTTTTCATCTTCTTCGTTTGTGAGGATACTCCACTTGTCACTACCATATTGAATAGTAAAATGCTTTTTCCCCACACTTGTGAATTGTAGTATGTGAAATAATGGGAGATGTTGTATATGGGAGAAAACTATGTTCAATGAGGTTATATGTTCAAATGATGTTGATTTCAATTATACAGGCTAAAATGAAGTGAATGTAAGATGGGAATTGAACGATGAAATGATCAAAGTTTTGAAATGGATTTACCCAAGAGGTGTTGGCCCACTGGTAAATAAGCTTTGGCTTATACACCAGGTCACGGGTTCAAGCCTCCTGGGGAGCACCTACACGAATAACCCGAGGCCGTGCGTTAGAAGGTGTCCTTTAGCCACGCCCAAAGAGGAAGGAAGTTCCTTCTTGCAGACACCAAAAAAAAAAAAAAAAAAAAAAGTTTTGAAATGGATTTGAAGAAGGTGTGTTCTGGGGCAAATTGACCTCTAAGGCTATACACACCAACCATTTAATATTATGGGAGCTTATTGCAACAAAAAAAAAAAAACAAAAAAAAATTAATATATTATGGGAACTTATCTCTTCTACCCACTCCAAAAACAAAATGATAAATTACACAAGTTATCTCCTCAGAAACTTTTATTTTTATAATTTTTTTTGCGTCAAGTGAATTGTATATTTGTATAGCCAATGCAGAAGAATCACAAACTAAAATCTATGCCAGACTGGTACCGTTTCTTAGCGACTTTACAACTGATTAATTGGCTAACAATTGATTCTCATAGAGATAATTTTTTTGTTTTTTTTGTTTTTTTAATTACGAAAGCATGAAAGTAAGAGAACTATACACTAGTTGGAAAATAACGAAACCACATAAGTATATTCATATGATGTATGCAAATACAAGTTATACTATTCTGTTTCTTATTTTGTAAAAGGGAGATTAGTTATACTGGATCATCTAATAAATTCTCAATCAACGACACCTAAAAGTATAAGCTTGGCGATTTCGAAAGCACATACTTGATAATACTGTCAAAAACTTGGCAGAAAAATGTCAATATGAGTCGGATTGATTTGATTAATTTTGTTAGGCAAAGAAGAACACCATGAACATGTCAAGATACTTTTCTATTGTTGGAAGAAAGAGAGGAAACAAAAGAAGCCTAAGAAAGTGTGAACCCATTTTTGTTATAAAGACCTTTCTGGCCATCCATAAACTTGGGCCAAGGCCCAAATAGATAGAACAAGTATGTCACTGCATTGGATTGGCCCATAATATTTAACTAGGCCCTTGATTAAAAACAAAAAAAAAAAAAAAAAAAAAAACTGGCCACATATCGTAGAAAAGCAAGTCCATTGAACAAGTCAGGCT
The DNA here is from genome assembly GCA_030267885.1 of Mesembryanthemum crystallinum. NCBI lineage: Eukaryota > Viridiplantae > Streptophyta > Magnoliopsida > Caryophyllales > Aizoaceae > Mesembryanthemum > Mesembryanthemum crystallinum. The sequence goes on from BSSO01000586.1 coordinate 9,493, forward strand.
AGATGGTTTGGGCTTTGGAGAAGTTGGACCATGTTCCGAACTGTATTGGGCCGAGCTGAGGACTCAAACCAATAGCGTGTTGGAAGCTAAGGCAGGTGATCTATCAATAATCCTAATCCGAGCATCCTCAACTTACCAACTGAGGGCCCGTTTGGCCAAACTTATGGAGTACATAAAAGCATTTATCCATGATTGTTAATCTTCCACCACGCTCTCTTCCACCTCCTTCATTTTAACTTTTAATAAGTTGAAATAAGGGTATATAGTAGAAGTTCCAAATTGTATTTTCTACTTCTAGTCATTGAACTTTTTAAAAGTGAAAATGGAGGAGTGTATGGTGGAAGAGTATATAGAATAGATAAGTGTTTTTTCCAAAAGTTTGGACAAACGGGCTCTGAGCATGGGCCTTAAAATAAATTAAAAAAAAAAAAAAAAAACAAAAAAGCTCACCAATTATAGAACATGCTCATTTCCATTGTTCAAATATTCAAATTAAGAGCACATGTTGTGTGAGACGGATATTTAAGATACTTTGAAAATTATTTAAGAATTTATTCTTTTTTTTTTCTCGGTTTTTGAAATTTGAAGAAGCAATGTTGATAGGATGTTGAAATGCTCTACACTTGTGATGATTTATTGGTAAAAAAAAAAAAGGACATTTGTTGATCCATTGCTTGATGTTGTTCGAGACAAACTATACACTAATCGTCAATTTGATCGAGAGGATACGAAGACTGGACCTCCATGATATATTACATGACAAAATTAGCCTAACTATTTCATTGGAAATTTAGCTAAGTACATACTTCCTTGCTTACTTCAACTCTTCATACATTTCTTAACTTTTTTTTCGTTTTTAGTTTAATGGCAAATTAAAGGGTCGTAATCACTAAGTTAGTGTATATATTATGCGTGTATTACTCAAGTGACAAATATGAAGTTTAGTTGCAAATTAAAGAGTCGCAATCACTAAGTTTGTGTACATATTATGCGTGTAATACTCAAGTGACGAATATATATGAAGTGCCCTACTTCCATCTTGTAGAAAGTACTCAAAGCGTGAGAGCTTCGACGAAGGAACAAAACGAAGAAGTGTAGCTAATTGGTTCATGAATGGAATCTTTGTGTGTGAGATATATGCTCTTCAATTGCTACGTTTGTTTTGTCACATACGATATGACTTATGCTCTTCGTTAGTTCTTGTCACAAATTAAAATACATCACTATTTTGGTTGTCAAAGTTGTTAAAAATTGTTTTTAGCTATTTGTATTTGGATAAGAGAATAAGATAAGTGCGATACAAGATGATACGATTATGCACAAATCAAACACCACCAATGAAAGGGATATTATTGTTGCAAATAATTCTCCATTTCTTGCCACTTGATTAGCTTGTCCGATTATGATGTATCATGATTGACCTTTTTTTTTTTTTTTAACAGTTTTCGAGTTAAAATATACTGTAATTATTAGCTAATAAGTTTTTTAAAATAGCTTTGATCTTAAATGGGTAAAAATTATCGTACCAAATTTATTGTAGTACTTTCTTACTATGTGGGCACTAATTTTGAAATTAACTAGAACATTATATTTGCAAGATTATTTGAACTTAATGACCTATTAATCTGCCTTGAAAAATCGATTATGTAATTACAGTGAAACGGGAGAGTGTAGTACTACCCCTTAGGGTGATGAAAAAGAGGGAAACAAAAGGATAAGCCGATAAGGGTGTGTTGAATTCACTGTATTCATTCCTAATTCAATTCAGTTCAGGTCAGCATACCAACTTATATTTTCTCTCATATATATATTACTATTTATTTCAATAGTTGAAATAAACACACCCTAGCGGTAATCAAATCCAATGAAATGATTGCGTAGCAACTTTCGTACGTACAAGTCACTTTTGCTTATTGTTAGCAATTATTCTTGCATAAAGTGGCCCTATACATGAGGCTGATACCTTGAAAAATAAAAAATGGTACCACCACTTTTCAGGCACCACTTTTTCTTTTTCAAGTTAACAGGCCTCATACAAGTTTTTGTGTATTGCTAGTGCGTAAGCATGTTATGTTGCAATCACTAAACTCCAACTTTTAATTTGGGCCATGCATGAAATGCTATATATATATATATGTACCTACGTGATAATAAATTTTTATATAATAGGAGATGAATTAGAGCGCACAATGGTTCATTTTCTTTTTACTAACTTCTTTGGTAGGGGATCATCTAATTGACTAAATAGATTATTAAGAAGTTTTTTTTTTTTTTTTTTTTCTTAAATGGCTATCAAAACTGTTATATATTCATTTTTCTTTTTGACAATTTCAGTGAAGATGTGTTATTTCAACTAAAATGCGCTCATTTGATTATACAATATTTACCTCGAACTAAATTTTCTACCTTGTGCTTGATATCATGTGAAGAAACTAACTAACTCAACTCAAAATATTGTGATTCAATATAAAAACTAGGCCAAAAATTTAAACTTATAAATAGAGGTCATCAATTATTATATCGATAATCTCCTAATAGAATGTTATTATTACAAAATTATTTCGAGGTAGGGCTTATATCGTCGTTTACTTTAACAATGATCATGATAAAATGGTGCACACTAAAGTTTTCAAAATGTGACTCTGTTATGCTCGTGGTCATGTTAGTTGATTGACCTTCTTATTCACGTGCTCTTATTAGATNGCCCTAAATTAACAGTGAGCTGTGCAGTCCTGGAGGTAGGCTGGGCACCCACTTGAATTATTATTATTTTTCTTTTTTTCTTCGGTAAATTGAGATAATTTAAAAACAAATTATATATTTGTAATAAAAATATGTTAAAGTCTATAAAAGAGAATCCACTTGAAGTTGTTTTCGGATCCGCCGGTAGAGCTATACACTAGATAGTCTATATTTGATAGTTAATTCCACGTTTGGTGTCTAATCATTTCTGATGAGCTCATGATTTGCAACCATAATTAAAACATGAGATTAATTGAATAAATTATCAGCTGGCAAAAAATTAGCAGCAGCAGAAAAAGGCAAAAATGTGAGAGGTGATGTAAAAAAATTGCAGCACGTCATTTGATAGAATTGACAGTAATGGAATAGATGAACGTAACTTCATAATAACACCAAAATCTAAAACCACTAAAAGCATGCATATATATTGCCAAATTACAAACAATGACATTTCATTTACTAGTGCATCCTTCACCAATTTGGATAATAAATTGGTGTGGTCCAATTTTTTTTTTTTTTTGGAAGTGGAATGCCATGGTTGTTAAGAAGTTTTAGCGTTATCGTAACATGTGATCCCATTTATCTCATTCTATACATCTATATATGAAAGATTGAGATTTTTTTTTTTTTAAGGATTTATTATTATTTCAACTTATTTTGACCGATTCGAACTTATTAATATCGATCTGAACTTATTTAATGACCAGTAATATGTGAGGAAAAAAAAAGTAATTTGTGGATAATAAATTCAACTAATTTTGAAGTGAATTGAACTGATATGATTTCAACATAAATGAAACTGAAACTTATTTAGTAAAGTTGAAAAGAATATAATACGCTTATAACAATTTACAAAAATAATATCTCTTTCTTTTTAGTTTTGCTTTGATTGGTTAGTGTTACATATAACTATTTCAGGAATCGAATAACCTGATAATTAATATGGTGATACAAAAGAAAAGAAAAAAAAAAAACTTTGGTTGTTACTTAATTTTGTCTTTTGTTAACATATTGTAACTTAAATGAGTGTTATGATGAACACTGTACTATTGCAAAATTCACTATACCTTGTATCTTCATGATTATTTAATGGCTTAAAGCATCTTCTTTTTAAATCATTCTAATGAGAACTCATTGACCATTGATTCCTCAAAATTTATGGAGAGGATGACAAAATCAAATCGGGAAAAAGAATATTAAAGCCTGAGCTGATCATATCTTTCTTGAAAGAAATCCACTAATTAGATTGAGTTTAAAGACTTATATTGTGGTCCCTTGAGATCTCCATCAAGATTCAAAAGCCTGCTGCCTTCCTCTTTCGGTTTTGTTTAGTCTTGATTTTCAAATTCATGAATATACTTCATCATCATTCTGGATAGTTTGGTCCAAGATATAAACCATCTACAACTTGGAATATCGGATTATGAATTTAAGTCTCTTAGGAGCACATCTAATTACTCGAATGCTCAAGATTGTGTATTGGAAGGTATCTGTATCCTTAAACAAATGCAATCCCTACTGGCTCTCTGCTCGTCAATGGCATTTTCACATGAAATCACATAATGGGATCGTTCAATGCAAGCCGCAAAGAGTTAATAATAGAAAAACAGTGACAATTAAAATTGTGTTACCAGGTTATTGACATTCTTCTTAAGGAAGCTAAACTGATTATCTCTAAAACTGGTTATGACGTAACTTGTTTAACTTCTCATCTATTAGAAAATATAATTGCAACTCATAATCTTGTGACCTTAAATCACCTTTAACTTTCTTGAGTCAAAATATTCATCTCCTTTACCTATTTTAACCCTAAAAAGAAAAGAACTAAAGAAGTGAAACTTTTCAAACTTGAGAATTGACATGGTACGATAAAAATTTATAAGGTCACATGCTCACATTAGTTAAACTTCAGCACCAACCGGTTAAAGAATAATATTTTCATGACATGACCATTCCTAATACATAGTAATAGAACATAATCCAATTAAGATAACACATAGGATTAGGAAATCTTTGATTTTTAGAATTAGTCTCTCATGCATGCTCTTTGATTGACAGGCTAAACATGTTTATTGATGATAAACTTCAGTATTTACATGACCCACCAAGATCCCCATCATCCCCTGTTTTTAAGCACGCCAAGAAAATAAAACCTATGTGAACTTTATTCTTATTTCACTCTTACCTCAGAAAATTTCCCTATTATCAACCAAAGAACATATGAATTGTTCACCTTTTACTCGCGAACCACCCATAAATTCTTACATAGTAGGTTTTACATGAACTTGATCTATCATATGAACCATCTTCTAAGAGGTGAATTTTACGTTTTAAAATGGACGGCTCCCGTTTTTAGTAAAGTGAATACTGACATGCAATTCTTACTTTTAGAGGGTGAAGCTCATCTTCAAGAGTTGACTTCAATTAAGAGTACATTCCTTTCGCCTGAATTAAACTAAATTGAATGAACAGTAATTTATGAGAGTAAAAGTAAGTTGTAGGAACTGTACTGAATAAACTGATTTGAATTGAACTGAAAGACATGAATTAAAATGAATATAACGACCTGAAATAAAACTTAATAAGTTGAGATGAACACATCCTTAAATCTTTGATATAGACCAGGTTGCGTAGGATAATAATTTTCTTATATGAATGGTGACAAGTTCGGCACAAGGTTTGGTTCATCCATTTGTTTTTATGTTCTTCCTATTTAGAGTGGTTGGGTTTTTTTACCATTTATAGAAAGGGTACCGTCTTATAATTGTGTACACTTTAGGTCTTTATGGCACATGAATGAAGTGAATCAAACTTTAGGTACTGTATATTTCGCCAAGATTACCGGAGATGTTTCGATTATGCACTTCTCCACCTACTTCAAAGTTGTGAACAATATCTATCATTGCTCTCCAAATTCTACATGCCATCAAACTTCAACCTAAGTTTGACACACAGTTCCGTGAAATTGCAATTTACTATTCTCATTGAACCAAAATAGTAGTCACTATATACCCGTTGTTAATGATTTGAACTAGTTTTGAATGGAGAAAACATAAATCAATCAAAGACCTACTTGAACTTAAACAACTTTATCGGGAGATATAATGATTGATGGGCCTTTGACTATTAGTGTAAACTTTGGGGTTGATTGATTCGTTCACATAGTATCCGAAATCAATTTTTCCACACTCTTCTCTCATATGGTATCAGATCAGAGCAGTAAGGACTGAGGGTTCCGAGTTTGAATCCTGGGAATCCCCTTACTCTTATAGCAGAGTTCCTTCATATAGTTGAGCCTTATAAACACAAGGTAGGGTGTACCTGTGCATGATCCACACTCAAGACTAAAGAGCATTTGCGTGAAGGGGCATATAAAGAGATATAATGATTGACAAGCCTCTAACAATTAGCTTAATCTTTTTGTTGGATTAGTTCCTTCACGAATTCTTTAACCAAGAAGCAAAAGATAACTCTATCCAGCAATTTCACTATATGACGTAAAGGCGTTGAGCAAGGACTTTAAGAGGAATTTGAGGAGTCTTTTGGGTCGTTTTTAATCCCATCAACATCAATATTGAAAAACTCAACTGGCCTCCAAGAGGCCTCATTGCATTGGGTATAGCCTACAAAAATGCAACCACAGTTAAATGCCAACGAAAATGTGTTAATTTAAAGGCTACAATCCACGAATATTGCGGGCTTATTTCTTTCACTACAAAACTAATCATTTGAACAAAGTTATTTTTGGGTCAAAACAAATAAAAAAGACTCTCCTCCGTATTTTTCCATAGAGCCTAGCCTCTCTACTTTATCGTCACAGCAAGGTCAAAACTTAGCTTTCTCACATTATAAATCCGCCTATATAGTCATAACAAAGCAATGGTAAAAGATAAATCTCAAAAATCAACAAACCTACTATTTTGGGACATAGTAGTTGTGCAAATCCATTCACACCTTAAGTTTTGGAGCCAAATGTGGGAAATCACTCACAAGTGCATGAACTAGGCTAATGCATTTCAGAATGTGCATATAGATGGTAACAACTACTAACAAGCAAACAAATGAAAAAGGAGCAACTTTCCCAAACTTAGCAAAACATGATGAATGATTCACTTGGTGAGGCAAAATACCAACCTTGAGAAATGTCCAAAGTAGGGTAGGAATTTTTTTTTTTTTCATAAAAGAGAGATCAAGACCAAAAAGGGTGGATAGGGTTTCCACATTTACACACATCCTCGTCCTCTAGTGATAATATGAAAAATCCACAAAAAAACATGGCATGTTCATAAAACATATGCATATCATGTGGGATTTTCCCCAAAATGAACTTATCTTTTTTGCCCATAATAATTGTATCAATCAACACCAAAAGTTTGAGTGGCTCAGGAACTTACACACCCATCTTACATCTCAGTTCAATATCAAACAAAGTGATCGAATTTTCATCATAAAAGAAATTTTCTTAGTATTGTTTCTTAGGTGCATTATGAAGGATACTTTCATCAGAAAGCATTATGCAAGTAAAGAAATTCATGCATCGATCGGTTACGTGCTAGTAGTACAGCAAAGAGATCCATTGAATTTGAAGCATTGCTCACCAATATCACAGCAGGATTATAAAGAGATCCATTGAATTTGAAGCCTTGCTGATCGATTCGAATCATCTTCAAATTAAGTACAGATTTTGGAGCGATTTCTTTTTTGAAGGATTATATACTATGAATGTTGATGCAATCCTTGCTGGAAAATCAGTAAACAAAAAATATCATAGCATGTCCTAATTAAAGGATAATGAACAGAGAATTAAGATAGAAGTTCAATTGTCATGTACATGTTGATGAACAAAAAATTTACTACTAGTAGAGAAGGCTAAATTTTCAGGGTGGAAATAGAGAAAATAAACTAGTACAGCACTATTTTAAAACAAACTTATGAGAGCAAGCTGCTTTTGAAATCTAATTTTTCAGCAATGAGTACAACAGAGAAGGCTAAAAGAATTGCAATATATTGACTTTTTGTATTCTTTTCATTGGGAAGTAATCCCCTTGGAGAAATCAAAAATGTAATCTTGTTATATGTCACTAATATTAATATTTTTGAACATTCACATAAATTTTGATTTGTGATTTTAGTCTACTATAAACCTAGGTTCAAAATGCATCTTCTTCGACTTTTGTGACTTCTTTACACAAAAAAAAAAAAGAAAAAAAAGAAAAATGAAGAAGAATATATAAGCCTAGAGAAGAAAGAAACTTTTTCTATTCCCTTAAAGACGAAATTTTTCTCTAGGAGAATCCAAAAATGTAATCTTGTTACATACCACTAACATAAGAGAATTATTTAAGATTCAGCAACTAAAAAGCTAGGAAAGTGAAAGTCATAAAGAGAAGCTTAGAGAAGGAAATGAATTTAGTTGAAGAAGCCAAGTGAAGTGACAAAGTTGAATGATTCAAATAGATTTTTAATAAAACCCAAAAGAGAGTGAAAGAGATATTACTTCATAGAGTACTATTCAACATTTATGCTAGAATTCCTCTGTAGCTTTTCCTTTAGAACTTTTATTTTTTACTGCCCTTTTTTTTTTTTTTTTTTTTTCTGGTGTTAGTAGATTTTGAAGAGAGCTGACCCACCTTTTCTTGATGGTTTAGTCAGAATGTTTACACTATTATCATTCAAGATGTTAGGAAGTTTCAAGGAAGTGCACTTGTCGACTGAAGAGTGTGTGATGAGCAGCCCCTACTGCTTCATTTCTGCACAATCATGTCTTTCAAAAAGCCAAGGGCTGGCCTTGCAGAGAATGCATATTCGTCTTTGAGTACGCGCCAGAAGTGAAAACATGTGCGGTTTTCACAGGACGAAGCCAGAAGCTGGCATTAGAAAGGACGACCTTTATATTTGGTTAAAGAGGGGTCTAGCGATAGACTTGCATTTGTTAAACAAATATGTCTTCCTTTACACTTCTATGTATATGAGTATGACTGATAATTTAAGAGAGACCACAACCATCAAACCATCGTAGACTCCTTATTGCTTCATCCTTGAATTTTTATATGTTGTTCACCAAATGATACAGAACATTGTGTTCCCACATTTTTCCATTTCTATATTTACCAACAAACTACAACTTGTTCATTTTCAAAACTTGAAAAGATACTTCAACAACTCTTACCAAAGAAGAGACTAATGTCGTCTGTCTAGTGAAAGCTACGCTGGAAGTGAGGATTTTGTACAAGTAGCTAAAAAATAGTAAGAGATAGAGAATATAAAGGATGAGAAGTGGATGTGAGCATGCTTAGTTTGTAAACTATAAGAATAGCAGAGAGATAAGGGTTCAAAACTTGTTTACATCGACTTTTGTGCTTCCTCCTTACGAAAAGTAAAAAGAAGAAAATATAAAATATGAAATCCACCTTCCTATCGCATTTCATGTGCACATTATGGGCATTTCAGGGAAATGAAAAGAGAGCAAACTGTACCTCTTGTGGTTGGGGAGTCCTAACAGTTGGTTCAATTATTTAGCTGTACTGCAAGATTGTGAGCCTCTGATATGATTATTCACCTGCAGTAAATATTGAAAAGTACCCAAACACTAAAGCTGGATGAAATAAGCATCTCAGTCATCTGACAGTAGTAAATATTTGAAAAGTACTACTGCAAGAATGAAAGCCTACCATAATTGGAAAAATCATGTACTCCATATCAGGGGATGAAGAATTCAGGGTGCAGTGGGTAAGAACTAAGAATGGAAGTTTTTACCTTGGGGTGATTGGTATAATCATCTGTCATCAAATCAGAAGAAGCCCATAGGAATTAGTTATTACTTGGTTAGATGATATAATAGGCCCATGGTTTTGCAAATTTAACCATAAAATCTATATCGGATACCATATATTTTCATAATGCCTAATGAGTATAATCTTGTGAATGGAGAAACTGCTTGCTGGGAGCACTTTACACCTTCGTGGGCCGACCCGATGTGAACAGGACTAGTAAAGGGTCAAGGTGAACCTGTGGTTAGACANAAAAAAAAAAAAAAAAAAAAAAAGCCAAAAGATTGTCGCATGGCAAGGGTTAAAAAAAGAAAGGTAATAAGAATCAAGTCACTTTTTACATTTGGGTCGTTCAACACATTGAACATGGGTCCACACAGTTGGCCCAACAAGTCACACGCCCAACAAAGTCGTCACAATATGGTCAATTAGGCCAGGGCATCCCAGAGTTCCATGGTATGGAAGGGGCCCACCAGGATGTGCTCACATCCATGCTCCACGTGTCCATGTTTATTAAAAAAAAAAAAAAAAAGAATTTTAGAATTTTCAAATTTATTGCCAATCTTCTCCTTAAATGTTTTTGATCCTTAGCTTTACTTCTCTTCCCTTATATGGCTCTATAAATAGAGGCCTAAACTCTCCCTTCACATGTCACAGCTACATACTTGCACTAAGAACCACATTTGTATCTATTGAGAGTAAAAGAGAGAGAAAAAAAAAATGGAGAACTTCCCAATTGTTGATATGGAGAAGCTCAATGGTGAAGAGAGGAATGTCGTTATGGCGAAAATTAACGATGCTTGCGAGAACTGGGGATTTTTTGAGGTAATTGAGTTCGAAATATGTTAGTATGACATCTTTTACATGGTCCAATTCTCTTTAGCTACATAGTATGGTTTAATATATGAAAAACAAATCGAGTTTAATGTTTTTAAACTAAGTTTTGGCATGTGTTTTTTTTAGGTGGTGAACCATAGTATATCTCATGACTTGTTGGACACTGTGGAGAGGATGACAAAAGAGCACTACAAGAAGTGCATGGAGGAGAAGTTTAAGGAGATGGTGGCAACAAAAGGGCTAGAGACTGCTCAGTCTGAGATCAACGACGTAGATTGGGAAAGCACTTTCTTCCTTCGCCACCGTCCTACATCCAACATCTCAGAGATCCCTGATCTCGACGATGGATACAGGTAACCAAGATTAATAGCTAGCTAATTTACAAGTATTTTTTCAGTGATTGTTGCAAGTTAGTTTCGACTCGTGTTTTCCTAAAAGACACTAACGTGGTTGATGGGGTGGGGTGCCAGGAAGGTGATGAAGGAATTTGGAGGAGAAATAGAGAGGCTATCAGAGGAACTCCTAGACTTGCTCTGCGAGAACCTTGGGCTCGAGAAAGGCTACCTTAAGAAGGTATTCCATGGGACCAATGGACCCACTTTTGGCACGAAGGTCAGCAACTACCCACCATGCCCTAAACCAGAGCTTATTAAGGGCCTCCGAGCCCATACTGATGCTGGCGGCATCATCCTCCTCTTCCAAGATGATAAGGTCAGTGGGCTACAGCTCCTCAAAGATGGCCAATGGGTTGATGTCCCACCAATGAAACACTCTATTGTGATCAACTTGGGTGACCAACTTGAGGTAACTAACACCTTCCTTGGCAAAAATCAAGCAATATATTGACATTTGGTGAAGACTAATGCCCTCCTACTTTAATCATTCCCATAGTGCATTCACACTTCCAATTCAGTTTTGCAATTTACTATTTCTCTCACGTATTACTATTCATTCACTTCAATTCAACGTCTTTCACTTGAAAAGAACAGAGCCTAATTGATTTTCTGACCTTAGGTTATAACTAATGGTAAATACAAGAGTGTGATGCACCGGGTGATCGCACAGACAGATGGGACCAGGATGTCAATAGCATCATTCTACAACCCAGGCAGCGATGCCTTCATCTACCCAGCGCCTGCATTGGTAGAGAAAGAGGAGCAGAAGTCCCCAACCTACCCAAAGTTTGTCTTTGAGGACTACATGAAACTCTACATCGGGCTAAAATTCCAGGAGAAAGAGCCTAGGTTTGAGGCCATGAAGGCCATGGAAGGCACTGTGAATCTGGGTCCAATAGCAACTGCTTAAATGTCCCTAAAGATTCACAATTTAGTGTTTAATCAATCTTTACTAATTATGAAGTGTTACCTGGTATAGGAGTTTTTAAGGGGTCGACGTTAACTTGTTCTAGAATTTGTTTGTGTCATTAGGTGTTTGTGAGGCTTTACTAAAGCTTCGAATAAGCAGAAAGTTTTGGAGTTTCAAGTTAATTTGGTTGGTGTTAAAGAGTTTCTTTATGTGTGTGGTGTTTTGTAAAAAGTGACCAAAGTTGCATCTTTCAATTCTATCAAATGGAAATGTCCTTTAAAATATTCACTTAATCCCTGTCCTATTTGAGAAAGATAAGTTGGCTAGTTTATGAAAGAGACATCTTAAAGGTCCATTTGCTTGTCCCTCTTGAAGTTGTACTACTGAGGGATGAGCTGGAAGCACAATTGGCCCTTTTAACAAAAAGGAAAGAGAAAAAACAAAAAGAAACGAGAAGAAATATATCTTACCATTTCTAATGTGATCTCACTGGGATTTTCTGGTGCCTCAATCCTCTCTATTTGCTCAGCAATGAGCAAGAAGAATAACTTCCAAGTTGGTACAGTTTGATGTCCACAGTGCTGCAGAAAAAGCAGATCAACCAGATCATTTAGTTGTGAAAAAACCAGAAAATTGTATGAAGAAATCAAATCGGAAGGTAAACGAAAAAACCAGAAAATTGGATGAAGAAATCAGCTTTGGATGCAGGTAAACGTCTAGAGGTCGGATTTTATAACCATGGAAGTTTTGCAGTGTTTTAGCTTGTTTCCAAGCATGCAATTCTCATATGCATGTCAAAGTAACATCTTGTTCGATATAGGAGGATCTTTTTTTTTTCAAGTATGCAATTCCCATAGTTTTAATCACCATAGCTAAAGTTTTTGACGAAACTGGCCTCCTCGCATTGAAAAATGTACTTATCATTGCTGGTAGGAAATTGAACGGCATATAAAGTTTTCATATCTAATAGACAGGAAAATTAAGAAGACATACTAGTAAATAGCATTATTTACAAAATAGATTAATAAAAGGCTTGGCTATAAACCCAGAGCGCATCTTGTTCAAGTTTTAAATTCGGAAAGAAAAAAAACTGCAGCTCTGTTGCCGTATTAAGTATGCAATGACAGAAGCCAGTTAGAAAAACCTGGATTCTTATAAGCTCACACACGAAAATGACCATCTGTTCTCAGATTTGGCAACATCTGCAGCAGCAAGCAATATCATTTGAACTTATTTGATATAAAACGAAATAGATGGAGGACCAACACATTAATCAACCAGACACAAACATGGCCACAGGAGATGAGGTCTCCACACCCTTCTGTTCACACTAATCAGGAACAACAATTGTACACTTTGAGTCTGAAGTCATGGCCATAGCCATTCCACCAGATTTTTCATGTACAATCATCTGTTTGTACTTAATTGCCACTAGATGCTATTGCTTATGTTACAGAATAATATGGATGCAGTAAGTAGCACAGCAAACAATAGTAAGATGTAGGTAATATCAGAGTGCATGATCTCGGATTACAGAATAAAAAAGTTACATTAGTATGGTGGCCAAATAAACATGCCTCACTGAATAATTGAAATATATTTTCTTGGTGGCTATACAAAGTTTACTCGTAAACTTCAATTTTTAACAAAAAATAGAAAACATAATGATTCAATATATGCATTATAGACTGATATTTTGGAATTTTCATATTCCTAGACATCAGTAGGAGTTTACAATTCAAAAATTGGTATTACAAATAGAAGATTGAGACAGAAATCAAGTTGTGTGTATCAAATTCACATAGATTTATGCCTTAACAGTAATCATGTTACAGTATGCGGATTCTTGTGACAACTGGTGGAGTAGTGCTTGCAAAAGCCAATAATTAGTAGTCTTATAATTGACAAAAGTAGGAGAATTAAAGAATCAGCAAAGCCAGCATAAACAATTCCAGTAATCAAAAATACCCATACCATTTTTATAATTCATCTATTCTCATGTCTCCTATGATATGACTAAGAGGTAATAAGATCTAGCCCAAAATACTTTTAAACAAACTACAGTATCTTAGGTGATCCAATCACTCGCTAATCAGGCACTAAAGAAACAAGTGATCTTATGAATAATCCAGTAAGATAGTACATAACTGAGATGATGGATGGGGAAGGAAAGTGGGTCTCAACCAAATGATGCTTAAGAGTTGCAAATTCTCTGTTCGTTTTTCCGCTTTCAAGGGAACATCTCAGCATCACGGAAACAAGTTCCCAGATAACATAGAAGATTAAATGAAACCACAAAATCTGAGGGTATTAGTGATATAAAACTAGAGAATATTTGCATAAAAGTGTGACTATGATGTGGTGTGGCTTCTCAGGAATGACTATGTTGCAAGTTGAACCAACAGCTGGATAAGATGGAATATTGAGCAAGAAAAAAGACCAACTGAAAGGCAGTATCCAATATAGATTAAAAAATCCAGTGCAATCACTTTATGCAACCACACAATCAGATTTAAACACACACTGTTTAATTAATGAACTTACCTCACTCTGAAATATAGGTACTTAGCAACCTAATCAAACTTCTCCATTGTTATTGAAGCAGTGAAGTTGGCAGAACTCCCAGCATCGCAGACATAACTAAATATACTCGGTACCTATTAAGCACAACTGAACAAATTATGTACAGAAGTTTCCTTAGCAGTAGCAATGCTCTAATTTTCCATTACCTGCCAACCAAAGATGGCTACAAGGTGAAGAACATGAGAGGCCACCATACTTCAGCTGGAGCAGCTAATATTCCTTTTAAAAGGTCTTCGAGGGTAAACAAACTTCAAAACTCAGAGTTTCCAGATCCATGATAATCCCTCTGCAAGCCTTGATGAACACACACCAAAATGACCAGCAAGAGAGAGCAGTAGAAACAATACTGAATTCAAATGAGTTCGTTTAAATTTCAAGAGGATATTAGCTCCAAAACCCAATGAAGTATATCAATGGTGCAATCTGAAAACCACATTCTCAGATATGGTTTGAAACAGAAGCTACGTGAATATTGGCTAATTATTCAGTCAGCAATTTGTATAATGAGATGACCATCAATATATTCATCTCCGTTATCCAAAAATACAACATTCATATCGTTGGCATGTCTATCAGGAAGGAATCTCCATAATTCAAATTATTAGATTTTCAGACCCCTTTCATGTTGTATATCCATATTGGTGCCTCTTGAGGGAGAGAACTCAAAACAAGTAACAATCCAAGGCTCCCACCCACAAAGAGATAACTCGAATATGCCTAAAAAAAAAAAAAAAAAAAAAAATACATGTCTTATTAGAATGACACACTATTTCGGTCAGGTGCTTAAACCATTGGAGAAGAAATTATGTAACATCATTGTCCAAGTAAACATACGTTGAGAGTTGAGACACAATGAAAATGAAGAGCTTGGCACTCAACTTTCAATATTAAGTTAAAGAAAGTCACACAGATTAAAAAAGAAAAAAGATTTTGTATCAACCAAAGTTCTGGAATAAGAGGAAGACAAAAATGCTACACTTGTATAACATATGCATCAAGTGCACAAATCATCTTGAAAGCCGCCATAGCCCCATAATCTTGCTCAAACTTTTAATTCATTTTCGATATTGCACCCAGTTTTTGCATTTGGAAGATGGGAAGATGTACCCTTTCACAATATTGCTGAACAGGACATCTGAGTTATGATCCTATGCTTGTGAGGGAAATCTGAAGTAGCCGAAAGACCTGCTAACCTTGAAAAGTCAATCCAAATCAATTTGTTTCACCTTTGTCACCCACTCCAGCAGGCACACTTTGAGGTAGATTATCAGCCTTCTTCTCCTCTCCACCTGCAAGATCCGCATTTGAGCAGTGGTTGCTTGTAACTGTAGAAATGTCAGCTTCTGAAGCTCCTGCTAATTTAAAGCGCTCAACTGCTGCATCCAGATTCTTCTTCCAACTATCGCCTCCCAATCTGAATTCAATTTGAGAGCGCTCAAATAGCATATTACCCCAGAAAAGATGTATCTGTGATCTCATTACAACTGCTTGCTCTGCCAACTCCTCTGGAGTTGGCTCGCCAGGGATCTTAGCAGAAGATTCACCATCATTTCCTTGTTTCTTTCTTCTCTTTAGCAGCTCCTCCACCTTACTCGAAGTAGGGTCTTTCAGTTCACTGGCTCTTTGCTCTTCTAACTTCTCCCACATTTCAGTAGCGGCCTTCATCTTCTCTTCAGCACAGTCAAATAGTTGGAATGTCTCTGACGAATCCCAGCAAGAAAGATCCTCCTTTTTGGCTAGAGCATAAGACCAGTGAAGCTTTGCCATCTCAAACTGTTGTTGCCCCATTGCTAGCAACCCCTCGTAGAAGTCTGGCTTGATTGAGAGTGCTTCCTCATACTTCTCCTTGGCCAAAGTGTACTTCTCTTTAACCCAGTGATATGCTGTCTGGAGCTGTGCAGCCTTAACCTCCTGAGAAAGACTCTCATCCACTGGGATGCGTTTCCTTGCAGAACACATATGAACATTTCCCCAGTTGAAGAAAGCAAGTGCAGCTACCTCCTGAAACTTCAGTGCAGCCTTGTCGAAGAGAAGTTGAGCCTCTTCACTTGTCACTGTCTCTTCAAGAGCCTCAGAACAGAGCTCCATCCCAAGTTCATGCAGGTCTATGTGAGCATCTGGATCAATGCCTACATTGTTGCGGAAAAGCTGAGCAAACTCAAACAGCCAATCATCCATTTCTACTTCCTTGCACTCAGCTTCCTGTGATGCCTCTGCTTTGTCTTTCTGGAGTTCCTTCACTGCTTTTTCATCTGTTTTGCCTAATTCAGTCTCAACGGATTCAACTCCAGAATCACCAAGTGAAGAATGAGAGCCACTCTCATCTCCCTTAGTCTCCTCGCTCTCCATAGCCTTCTCCTCTTCTTCCACAATGGGTGGTTCCTGTTCGGGGTTCACCTCTACAATGTGCAATCTTAACACTCCAAAAGAGTCTACCTTATCACTTTCTGGGTCCTTAAGCAGAAGGTTGTCAACACAGGCTTCTGCCAACTTAAGCTCATCAGTACAAGTTATAGTCACCAAATCACCATCACTATCTTTGTACTTGATTAAAACAGAGTTTGAGGATGGAAACCGTTTCCCAACTATCTCCCTCAAAACTCTGAAGCTGCAATTCACCGGCATTTGAGCTAGCCTTATATCATGATCATAGACAAGCTTCAATGGCCTCCAATGAGTTATAGTCCTTGGAGATGGTCTATGGGTAGAAAGATATGTGGATGAGGAGGGTGGTAGCTCCTTTGAGCCATTCTTCAACAAATTCTCATTTGGCTTAGAAGAACCGGTCTCTGGCTTCAGAACAACCTTTGGCAACTGTGTTTTGACATTAGGACCATTTTCAGCAGCTACAGCCGATTGTAGCTTTTCGTTCTTGTTATTGGAAGGAACATTGGCGCCACCCACAGAACTCGCACCTTTCTTAGGCACAGGCCTGGCAGGCAAACACGGCCCAAGTCCAGAAATCGGTGCACCTCTGACAGCAGAAGCCCCAAGAGCAGCAGGGGATGGCCGGCTCTGGAGATCCTGCTGGGCGTCCTGGCGTGGCCCAAGAGCCACCCGAAGTCTACGGGCAATCTCCAATGCATCACCGTGATTAGGGTCAGAGCCCAACAGAGCTTGAACATCTGACATAGCCATATCATACTTCCCTATAGCCTCATAGGCGCGAGCCCTTCGAAGAAGGGCCCGAACAAACCGCGGCTGAACCTGAAGGGCCATAGTGCACTCAGAAATGACACTGTCATAGTCAATGGGTCTCATCTGCATCAAGCAAGCTGCCCTATTGCTGTGAAACACAGCCCTATCAGGGTGGGTTTTGGGGATGAGCTTAATAGCATTGTCATATTGCTCAAGGGCACCCACAAAATCCTTGGCCTGAAATCTCTTATTCCCTTCCTCTTTTAGTTCATGGGCTCTCTTCAAAAACACTGCAGAGTCTAAATCAACTCCCCCATTAGCATTTGTACTATGAGTTGTATCCCCTGTTGCGCCATGGTTAGCTGCCCCCTTCTTTCTCCTTCCCCCAGACTTCCCCATACAAATTACAAATTCCCCTCCCCCTAACAAAACCCAACAAAATTATCCCAAAAAAGGGGCTTAGCTATCAACAAAATCAATATAAAGATACAACCTTGCAATTGTTTCAGCAATTGGGTAGCTTCAAATGTCAGTTCTTTAAGAAGAGGTAATTAGAGAGGAACAGTAAAAACAAAAGAAAAAGCCCACTTACAGATGATGAAAGTTCAGAGCTCAGGTGCCCTAAATATGTGTTCTCTCAGCTCAGAGCAGAATTTCTCCTGGGGCAAACAAAGAGAACTATGAGGGTGAATTTGATAGCGGATATAATTTCTTGAAATGCCCAATCCCCTGAGACCCCCCAGAGAATGTTCTGGAGACGAGAGACAGAGAAGGGGAAGGAGATGGGGTTTATGAAATATGAAATATGAAAATGAAACCCTAGAGATGAAATTTTGGATCGATGAAAGTGATGGGAAATTTGGGAGAGACAGTAAAGGAAACCCCACGTCTCCTGAGTCCCGAGCGTCCTGATGACTGCTTCACCGTTTGATAATGTACTTTTACCTTCCCACATATTTTACGGTCATTTTGGCTAAAGCTGGCCATGGGCCATGCTCGGATGTGCCCGTGTCGTGTCCATGTGGTTGTTAATGAAAAAAGCATGGGTTGTGTTCGTGTCGACTTTTCATTAGGATATATATATGATTACTCTGTGTTTCATATTGTGTCGGGCCGTGCCTCGTGCCTGACCGTGTTTCTTTACAATTTTGGCTACTTTTTAAATAAAAATTAAAAAAAAAAATGTGTCGGGCTCGTGCCGTCAATGGGCGGGGCTTTCAAAGTTATGAGTTTTCCTCACAATCCAGGCACGAGAGACAACTCAGTAATCCTCGTGTCAGGCCGTGCCTCCCCTAGCTCGGGTCGTGCCCATGCTCTATCGTGCCTGGCTGGATCGTGCCTCGTGCTTGCCTGGCCCATGACCAGCTAAATTTTGGATGTAAAATAGTTAGGTATTTCACAAGAGACATATGCACTTAAGTAATATGTGGTAAATGAGGCAATTGGTGAATTTTGAGACCATAAATAGTTGGATCGGGTTAAACCATCTTCCCTTACACAATCAGCGGTTCTAAAATGCAAATGTAAAATGGACAGTAAAAAGATGCCCAAGTGGGTCAATCACAAAGGATATAAGTCACAATTTTCGATAAAAGAAAACACCCATTTAATAACAACATAGTAGTATTTACTCATATAGACCATTGGATTATTTGGTTGACGACCCTAAGACATACCATGAGACCATCAGTCTTTGATAAAGATAAAAGTGGTTTTTTTTTTTTTTTTTTTCCTGTTACTTGGTCATGTGATAAATCGGGCATGATGGTGAATCTGTAGTCATAACTATATGAGGCCAAGCTCCATTATAACTTTTAGGTCACCAAACGTTTTAAGGAAAAGCACCCACATGTACATAGGTTTGCTAAAGTCTAACATGACCCAATTTATAAGGTTATAAATCACAATTACTGATCAAAATGAGAATTGAGAATCTAATACATTGCCATCGCTCAACACTTTTGTTATTTCATGACCTCATGACACCCTATAAATGACAATTACCTAATCTTATAAGTTGAGTTGAAGGAATTGTGGAAAATTAATGGGGAGGGGGGATTTACTCAAAAGAGACGTGAGTTGAGAATGCGGCTACCCTGAAGAGACGTGTTCCCATGTACTCCGTGACTGCCCATGAGCAATGGAAGTGTGGGCCAAGTTAAACCCACCACTCTGTTACAATGAATTCTACTCACAGCCGTTGGAGGAATGAATTGACAGAAACTTGTCTCAAAGTGGAACCTGGCCATCCCTTTTTAATTACGTTCACAATTTGGTGGTTGTGGAGGTGGCGCAATGCGAGGGCTTTCGGAAATCCCCATGACATCCCACATCATCGGATGCAATTTGTAATTGACATGTACAATGACTATGCTCTTGTTGCGGAACGCAAAGGATCGCTCTTAAACAAAGGGAAACGCAAAAGAGAGGAAATACTAGTTCACTAGGAGATCCCTCCCATGGGATGGACAAAGCTTAATACCGATGGTGCGTCTCGTGGAAACCCAGGCCTTGTGGCAGGAGGGGGTATCTTGAGGACGTCCGCAGATACATTTCTGAGGGCCTTCTCGGCTAAATATGGAATTTGCTCCTCTGTCAAAGCCTAGCTCATGGCAGCCTTGCGTGGCTTACTTATAGCCAGAGACATGGGTATCACCCAACTGGTGCTTGAAGTGGACTCACTAACCACGTTACAAACTCTCAAAGACGACCCATGACCTTGCAATCCTAACTTTTTCATCATCCTACAATGCCGAACTCTATTAGTGGATCCCGACTGGGAAGTCCGTGTCAATCATGCCTATCGTGAAGCCAACGACAAAGTAGTTGATTGATTGGCCAATTTTAGTTTTGATTGTAATAGTTCTCTTATGCTTTTTGATTCACCCCCTCCGGGCATATCTAGTATTCTCTTTGAAGATGTTGTAGGCATTCCTATGCCACGTTCTATTGCGTTAACTGAATAAAACTAGGGCTTGCCCTCCTTCGCACCAAAGAAATAAAAAATAAAAAATGGGGAGGGGGGATTTTAGGAAGAATAGCAATTATCATTTGCCATATCATTAGCTCACTAACGGGATATTAACATTATTCATCCAGGGTGCGTTGGTGGAATATGAAACTTTGTATTTTTTGTATCAATTTCTAAGAATCTTTTCCTGGAGTGGTGTTGGAAAATAAAAAAATTCAACCTTTGGGTTGGTTTTGAAACTAATTCCCCAAATGGTGTCCACGTAGGCTTGGAAGCCACCCGAACGCTATTTTTTTTTTTTTTTTTTCAGTTACAAAGTCGCTATCCCTCTCAGCTGTTCCTGTACAAAGAAGTCGCTTACCTCCACTGCGACTCACATTTGGAATTTTAAAAGCCCAAACCCTCCCTCACATGGATTGGTATTACTGTATTTAACTAATACTTTGGGAGTATGAATTGGTATTGATGTATCTAACTAATATTTTGGGAGTATGGAATGGTATTGATGAAATTGTGTCCAATGATTGGATAATAATGTGTTGGTGATTGGAATGGAGTTGTTTTTCTGTCAAATTTATATATGCAGGCTGTGGCTATCGTGTTTGAGAATTGATACAGTTTTTGGCAGGTTCTGGTTGTAGAAACACGTTCAATTTGGTTTTCTGAATTGCACAGCTAAAGTCGCTACCCTAAACAGCGACTTATGGTAACGTAAGTTGCTGGGCACAACAGCGACTAAATATGAGAGCAGAACGGTTGTTATTTGCCCGCACTAGAGTCGCTATTCATACCAGCGACTTTATTTCAGGTAAGCCGCTATAGCGCTCAGCGACTTATTTTCGCATGGCCAAAAAAAAAAATAGCGTTCGGGTGGCTTCCAAGCCTACGTGGACACCATTTGGGGAATTAGTTTCAAAACCAACCCAAAAGTTGAATTTTTTTATTTTCCAACACCACTCCAGGAAAAGATTCAATTTCTAAGCTTGGAATTATCATTGTTCGACATTTTGAATTATTAATGATTTTTCCCATACCAATAGAATTTTTTTTTAAATTGACATACTCTTTAGAGTTCGTATAGAGTTGGCTTTTCTAACAACTACATTACAATTTTGAGTGTTCGATAAGACAATATTTCTAGTAGTGGTTAGTGATTGTGGACTAAGATAGAGTTTTTAACTGGCATATTAATTTTTGAGTAAACTAGTCTGTACCCGTGCCCATGCACGGGATAATTATATAAAAATATATACTAAATAGAATAAATCAAAATGTGATAAAGTGTATTCAAAATTTTATACAATCAAATATAAATTTATGAAAAATAA
>BSSO01000587.1:0-31149 GCA_030267885.1 Mesembryanthemum crystallinum
GGATGGCCATGGCCAAAGTAACTTATAAGGGGGTTCCGCACAAAAAAAATTATATAAGGGGGTTTTTTACAAAAAATGTATTATATAAGGGGGTTTCTCACAAAAAATCCTTTTTTTTATAATCTTAATTGTGCTTATCTTTCAATAAAATTTCAGGACTCTAATCATTATTATGGCCCTTGTCCTGCTTTTTTCTGTACCACAAGAGTAGAATATGAATCTCAATTCCCCAGGTAAACAATGCAAAACCGAAAGGTTGTCTGTCTTGACATACTTTGTTTCATCTCCTAGTGGTAAACCCTAAAACTCAAACCCAACCCCCTAAAAAAAGAAAACTGATAAATCTGACTGCTATTCTCTGGTATTACTCAACTTCCCCACTTCCAAATTACATTCAATGCACATTCCTTCAAATACACAAACAAAGATTCTAGCCCCATGTAGTTAACTACCATTTTTAGTCTTCCTCCTGTACTCTTACCTTCCCCCAATAAAAACTTACCCTTTGAATTTTGTTTCATGTTTATACAGAGGTATTCATAGGATGAAAGTGAGCTTGGCTTAGCCCTTTTAAATCCCTTTATTCATGATTAGGGGTGTAACCGAGTCGAGCCGAGGAGTATACATGAACCCATCTCTCTCTCTCTCTTCCCCGTTTTGGGAAAAGGAGATTTAAGAAAATCAACAACTACAGAAAGCACAGAGAAAATTAAGAAAAGTAGTTCTCTTTCATTTCATACCCCGAACCCAAGTTAATTATATAGTCACAATCTATGAAGTTTTCAAGTATGATGAAGGATCTTAGCTTCTACAAGAAAATAATACACTAGAGCTAGAGCTAGAATCAGTAGTGAAAGGATGATCAAATTACAGACCAGGTCAGCAAAATATAAAAAAAAATCAACAAAAGTTACACAGCAAAAAAGAGGATTATATATAATCTGAACTCTTGAGCCTTCATAATTAATTAATTAATGGCAGGAATTATATGATATGATATCTACTGATGATCTTCTGACTTCATAATGGTAGCTGGAACAATCATGTCTTGTAAGAGCCCATTGTCTGCAAGCAAAGCAGCACTATTTGCAGAAGGAGCAGCAGCACAAAAGCGCTTGCTGTCTTGATGATGAGCAGCTAAGAAAGCACCACTATTACTTGTAGTATTTGCTGTTGTTGGTGATGATGAAAGATTACCAAAATGGTTAAATTGTTGAGGAACCAAGTTATTGACATAACTATTGGTTTGAAGGTGATGATGATAAGAGAGACTGTGATTAGCATTTGCCATTTGTTGCATTGTTGGCATGGCAAAAGGGGAGGTGGTTGCACCGGCGGCGGGGCCGTGGCCGAAGCCGAAAGCGGGGCCGGTCATAATGCCACGTGGAAGGACGGTGCAGGGGTGGGTGTGCTGACCTTCATAAGTAGTCACAACAATGGAGGGATCAGTGAAGGATCTCTCCACTCTCTTCTTCACATTACATGATGCACTGGTGCAACGATAGTAACTCCTAGTGAAAACCAAAAAAAGGAAAACCCAAAAAATGTAAAATGATGAGATCAATTGAAAATCAATAAACCCAGTTTGAATTTGTAGGAGATGGAGTAGTATGAATGATGATTACACAGCACTGAAATTTGCTAAAAAAAGGAGAAGTTTTTGGGAAAGAAATGACACTGAAATTGATGGGGTTTTGATTAATTGGTAGATTAAAGAAGGAAGAAAATGAAAAATGAAAATGCTAGCTAGCTAGGACATGTATGTATGTATGTATGTATGTACCTTGGGAAAGGGCTGTTCTTGACAGCTTTTTGGCCATACTTTCTCCATCGGTAGCCATCTTCTAGATGATCAACCTCACTCTTTGTCATGAACGCAAATCTGGGTTCTCTCTGCCGTTTCTGATTTGTCTTTTTGGCCTTTGTCAGCCTTTGAATCCCACAAAATTAAAGAACATCACCAATGGATTTAATTTAATTAACTAATAGAGTACTAAAAATCTTCAATTATGCACAAAGCACAAACATTATATATAAATATAAACACTTGGGACCAACAAATCAAACTAGAAATCAGAGTGAGAATTAAGAAAATATATTAAATACCCACCCCCCTCATCATTTTTCTTCTTTTGTGTATGTTCTCATTTTATCAAACACCTGGTGATCTCAACTCTCAACCTAACCCCAATCAAAAAATCAAAAAGAGGAGGACTCTAAATCACAAAACAAAAAGTACCCATTTGGCCTTTCACCCTCCTCTCAAATGGGTACCCCTCAAAATCCCCAAAAATAAAAAAAATAAAAACCCAAAAAAAAAAAAGAAAAAAAAACATCACTTACTGTTTGTTAGCCTTTTGCTGTTCTTCCTCATCCTCATCAACAGACTTGTTCTGCTGCTGCTGTTGCTCATCATTAGATGCAGAGGAAATGGAGGAATTAGAGTTTGGTGTTGTGGGTTGATTATTGTTAACCACCTCAGATGATTCTGGGTTCACATTATTGGAAGAACTTGGTGGGGTGGGATCAGGTAGGGGAGGGTCTAGAGAATCAGAATCAGGCAACAACACTTGATTAATATTATTGCCACTAACACCATATCCATTAATCACCATATCAAACAAAGAAGGGCTGATGTTGATCATATCTTGCATACCCAACAACTCCATAAACCCAAATGATGCTGATGATGAAGAGCAGCTGATTTTCTCCAACACTACTTGAGAGTGATCAAAAGCCAAACTTGAAGATGATGAAGATGATAATGATAATGATGATGATGATGATGAAGATGAATGATTTTTAGTCAAACAGTGGTAATTTGTTGTATTAAATAATGGAGCTTCTCCCATCATCAAACTCTCCATTTTCACTGCTTCCTTCTTCTCCATTTTAAGCTACTACTAACTTAACCAAGCTTGTACCTTTTTTTCCTTCTTTCACACACACTCACACACACAAAATTCTCTCTTTACCTCCTTAAACTAGCTAGAGATGAGAGAGAAAGGGGAAGAGAGAGAGAGAAAGAGAGAGAGAGAGAGATGAAAATGAAAGAGACTAGAGAGATAAAGGGATTAAAGAGTTCTGGGTTTTAGGACTACAACATAATAACAAATAAAAAGAAAAGCTATTTGGGACCAGTTAAAATATGAGCTGAATAATCCCTACTCCGGCAAATAAGGTATTTCTGATCCAATTTTCACTAATTATACTTTTAACACAATTTCATAAAAATAATTAACTATATGTTTTACTATGTTAATATTGCTATATGTTTTAGGACAAAGTTGGAAAATAAACAATCTTAAAATTGAGTCATTTCGATATTCCACAAAATAAAGATCAAAGTCGGTGGTGTTTGACTATTTGAATAGTAAATTCTCATATCATATGTGGAAGAGGAATTATAAATTATATTCTCTTCATCTGAATGTTTTTGGCTGTCTTTTTGGTTTTAGAATTCTTTAAATTTTGTTAGCTGGTGTATTTTTTTTATTTTTTATTTTTGGATAGGATAGCTTAATTACTATATTAGTAGGAGTACCAGTTATGGTATTACAAGTTATTCTTATTCTTAAGCTAAAAATAAAAATTTAATTGATCAAAGGATGATTTGGGAACAAGCTTATTATAACGATTACACAATTCTTAAAAATATAAATTCATGGAGATATGACCAAAGATAATGAAGGGTATACTTGCTTCAATTTATTTTATTTTCAATAAATTTATAGATGTTCTATATCATTTGTAGTATCATTATTCTAGTAGAGTTTGTGATGTATAAATGAATTGAATTGCAATATATGAAAGAAAAAGTAAGTTGTAGAATTGAATTGAAACCAAATATGTGTTCATTTAGTTGTTATCATAACGAAATACATTTTCAATATGTAATTAGTTTGATGTAGTTCAATTCAACATGGTTCAATTGAAATAAGTATAGCCTAAATTGAATGCAAATTTGTAGACACAATTATGCTAAAGCTCTTAAAATTTCAGACATAAACAACTTCTAGTTATTACTCCCTCTGTTCGTAATATTAGCCTAGTTGACTTTTTCACAGTCTTTCTTCTATTATAATACTGTAGTAAAAATTACTCGTATAAAACTATAACCATATAAAAGTACATTCAAAGATGAATATGGTGATATGTATAGTTTTTATGTTATGAATCAAACTATTTACTATCAAAATTATTAAGTTTACAAAATTTGATCATTTAAAAGCGTGGAGACCTTATACCGTAGAACGAAGGAAATTTTATTATGATTATTAATAATAATAATAACTAATAATATTTGGTGGTTTAGTGGAAATTAGGTAGCTTGGAGAAAAAGAAAGTTGACCTGACCGACATGTGGCGGTGAGAGAGTGGAAGTACGGAGAGAGACGTGTGTAGAGAGCATTAAATGTGAGAGAGTTGGGTGGATGGATGGATGGAATTTGAAGCTCAAAAATCAAAATTGAGAAATTGAGATGGTGGCCTCTTTTAAGTCTTACTCTAATTCTTTAATTTCTTTCAAAATAAACTCTAGCTAGTGTTTGATTATTACTGTTTGAGGTTTGACCGGATGAACAGGTTTCTCAGTGTGAATGGGGTTTTGGGCTTTTGGTAGCACGTGAGTTTGAGAGGCTAACGGCGTAAAGGAAAAGAAAGAAATTGATGATAAGGAAGTAGGAATAAGCTAAGTGTAAGGGGCTACAAATTTAAACAAAATCTTTATTTGCTCCGGCCTTTAATTTAATTTGCATGTATGTGTTTCATCCAATAACCCTACTTCTACTATTCCTACCATTTTGCTTTTCCTTTTCAAGATTATACTCTAACGGGGCATTTGATATGTGGGAGTTGGGAGATGAAAATGGGAATTCTTAAATAAATTCCCACTTATCACTTGTTTGGTACAAGGGATGCGGAATAGAGAGGGGATGGGGAGTGGGATTATTTGGCCTCTATTCCCACCAATTTAATCCCATAGGGGGGACAGGTAATTCTGACGGGGAGTTCATTTGAGATTATATTCCCAAGTTATTCCCAATACATGCGAAACAAGGGAGTGGGAATTGTTCAATGAATTCCCCATCCCTAATATAAACTCCCATTCCCACCTACTAATTCCCAATCTCTCAATCCCACATACCAAACGCCCCGTAGTATTTCATTTTAAAACCTTTAGCTAGCCCATGGTGTGTGGTTTTGACATTTTAATTAATATGTAGAGTTTCAGTTTGAATTTTCATATAACAAATAGTACGGCACATATTTTGATCACAAAGAAAATATGTTACTGCTATGCTTTAGTATTTTATAACCCGTCTACCAATGTAATTGATACGATTCAAAATCTGGTCAAACTTCAAAATTTGAATATATTTGTTTAATGTCATATTATTTTTGAAGAACTACCTATAAATAGCAGGTCAAAATATCTATGGTCCCAACATTAGTTATCGTATATATATGGACTATTAAGAACAAAACGTATGGTCATACCTTAAAAATTTCATACGAGTAGAGATGAATTTCAATGGTTTTATGGTACTATTTATATCACCTAGTTATATATACTTTTGAGTGAGCGCATGTGAAATAATATAATAACAACTTAAATTAAGAAGCAGTAATATAATAGCTAGGTTCTTAGAAAGAGATACACCTCCATATATATCATGCACCGATTAAACGATTACCAACATGATCAAATTAAAGCACTTTGAGAAAGTGTGTTCTCCATAAACCCTATGCAAATAAGCTTTTTGAAGACAAATTTGCATGATCATGATCTCTAAAATCCTTTACTTTTCTCGAAGGCCAGATTCTTTTCTCATACACCGATCCCTAGAAAGTTAAAAAAGCAAAATAAGAGGGTGGGGGTTAAAATGACCTTTTTTGATTTTTCTTAAATTTTGAAAAAAATACTCATATACAAATGAAAAAAGTAAAAAGGATAAATAAACAATGACCCAGCTACAGAAAAATGCAGAGATTCAAAGTGAGAACGAAACTAGGTTTCATCATGCTATATGCTTAATAAAGACAATAATAAATGGCCCTTTTGCTTTGAACCTAACCCAAATATATTGCATGCCAATTTTTTTTATTTTTTTTTTATTTATTTATAGCATATGGAGATCAAAAGAAAGGACAAAAGTTAATTTTGCAACGCTTAAAGAAGCAAACAATAATGGGAAATAGCTGGTTTCTTTTTCTAAGAATTTCCCTTTTTTCACTAAAGTATATAATTAAATAGGAAAATTAAAACTATATTTATCATATGTATTTTTTTTTTTTAAAGAAATTCTTACAAATTAAAAGCTTTATTTATCAGCACGTACGTGTGACATAATTTTATGTTCGCAGGCCTCATGATCATGAATTCGTAACATGATTGCTTGCTGAGGCATAATTAAATGTTTTACGTGCATAGCTTCAACATCTTTCTTCTCTCCTCAGCTATAGTAGTTTTTTGCTTTTTCACTTTTTTCAACTCATCCTTTTTTTTAGCATGTTCTACATGCATGTATGTATTATAATTTGAAAACATTCTTAATTAATTACCAAAAGAAAGAAAATTGAAAATTGTGCTTTTAGTTTCTTAATTACATCCATGGCCTGATTTTTCACAAGCTCTAAACGGATTTTCTTAATGCTCAGAATTTATCTCGTAAGGTTGTTAACCCATAAAGAGGTAAAGTGCTTCCATTAACAACTGTATTCATCTAAGTAGACATGTAGTTAATTAAGCCATGAGTACATATGTATACTTGCTTTCATCTCAAAATCAAAAACAAAAGGAAAAGAAAAATTAAAAGAGAAACTTAAAGGGGCACTTTTTTTTAAAAAAAAATCTTTAGTTAAGTACTTGAGTTGTGATCAACCTATCATACTTCGTAGATCAGCATGAAATACTATATGTTATTTCCTCCTTATCTATGAAGGATCTGTAATAGTGGTAAAGTAAAACTCATGATGGTCTGATATCATCAAAGCAAATAACACCTTGATTATATCTTTTCATGATAAGATGGACTATCCAATGGATGTCACCAAATCTATTAGAGGGACCAATTATATACTATAGTTTAGCCTAATCCTTTAAAAAGGTTGTATATGCTTCCAATTCCGTTCATTGGAAATACGTACATATTCTAAAGCTCACAATTTTTTAGACAAAAGATTGAGTATATACAAAACATTTAAGATGCCACCTAACTAATACAATTTACAAATAAAAAAAAAGTTATTCAAATGAGATTATGTTAAGATTTAAATGTGCATTCCATCTTTAGCTAATTTTGTTGTGTAACCTTTGGACAAAATATACATAAGATATACGACTAGTCGTATAAATATAATATGAGGTGTAAAAATTATCCTTTGAGAGTTAGTTCATACTATATACAATAGCTTTATCATTTAAACATGCAAAAATTATCTTACAAGTCTGATCAATATAATAAATCAAGTACTACACAAAAAAAAACTACTCAATCTATAATAGATGGCGTATCACGAACTTAATTCATTTAATAGTTGAGTGACTAATGCGACTAAAAAACAATACACGATATAATTGTAAATTTTTATTCTAATTTCTAAAATGAATATGATGTAAAAAAAAAAAATATTAAAAAAAAAAAGAAAAAAGGAAAAAAAAAAAATGTGTAGAGAAAGGAAATGGGCCAAGGGAGAAACGGGGCAGGGTCAGCATCGCATCGCGATTCGATGCCAAAATAAATAGGTGGGCTATGTGTATGCGGTGCGGTATGCCTGCCCTCTCACTCCACCCCACGTGTACTATCCTAACGTTGAGCCCCACAACTCATCCTGTCCGTCCAACTGTCTCATCTACGGCTGTGGTTTCTCTCAGTTACATCACTAGAACTAGAACGTGCCCATTTCACGCGTTTTTGGATTATTCATTATATTATTCAATATTCTTCATTTATTCCTTCCTCTGGGGTTGCTTGTTTAATTTGTTTGTGCACAATTGCACATACATGATCTCTTCTTGTACTCCATGTTTTTTGTTTTTGTTGCTCTTCATAGCTTCCTTTTGTGTAACAATTATCTCATCATCGTTGCTTCTTTTTATTTTAAAATGTAGTGGAAGGGTGATTAATTATTTGGATTTCTCTATTTTTCGACCACCTATTTTTAGGGTGTATTCATTTCATCTTACCAATTCTACACTGATTTAGTTTAGATCGTTCAATAATGGAACTCAATTTTTCCACATATATTACTATGTACATTCATTCAACTCCCACATAGTTCAGTTTAGCTGATAACAACATATGTGATTTGGTGCATTTCAGTTTAGTTAAAATATTACAGTTAAAATGAAAAAAGGGAGACAATGTCAATTTTTCTCTTTTGCTAATTCATTAGTTAATGACAATTGATATTGAAATTTACTCAGACAATGAGAAGTAACGACATCTTCATGAAGATTTTGGGTTTCTAAGGGTCGAATATGTCTCACCTTGAGGGGCAAACAAATTTAATGTCGTACCAATATGTTAGGCTTCTCTTCTTCATACTATAAACTAAACTTTATTTCGATCTCCTCAATTGCCTGTAATTGTTATTTTGATCATAAATGTTACTCCAATATTTGCTTATTATCGTTACATTTTTATCTTTCCACCTCTAACTTTATTTGAATGTATGACATGCATATTATCCGATTAATTCATTAGGTTAGATTATGTGTGAAATTCGTAAAAGGCAACAAAAATGTTTATTTATACGAGTATATCCTTGAATGCATAATTATATAGTATATATTGTACTAGATCAGAGTATACCGCAAGTGGGATATAAGGATATTAATTATGGAGGAAACATACAAAAAATGAGGGACTGTTTGACTGGTGTCTATGCTTGCTTATTGGGTACGTTTGGGAGCCAAAAAAGAACAAACATCACAAGTCACAACACAAATAATAATAATAATAATAATAATAATAATAATAATAATAATAATAATAATAATAATCAATTTAAAAGGTTTTTTGTTTTGTTGTGAGAAGTCGCTTTCTCTCAAAAATACCCCCAAAATGAATTGACTATTATTTGCCACCATTTATAGTTATGGGTTTGTCCTTTTATATATTCATTCGAAACACAGTAAAGTAGGTTGCTTGTGCCCATCTTCAATTAGTGATCTACTACATTATATATGTATGTTGTCCTCGTTAACTATATAGCTAGTATGATTGAATTGAGAGATATAAATAAACATGAATTTGGACCCTAATACATGACATGGAATGTAAAGTAAGATTAATATATACTCCTCGTTAAATATTCTTAATTCGATCCATTACTTGAATTTTCATATAGTTTAGGTGTATAAACATGGATTCGAATATTAATATGGACATTAAGTAGATTACGTGAATTTTAAATATATGTCAAATATGTGTGTTAATTGGTAAAACTTCTTGAGGGTCGTTGAGGGTGTTTGACCCCTTAGACAATCCATATTTCAATATTTTATTAAACAGATAGCGTGGTTTGAGATGGTGGTACAATGTCTAGATCAGAGTATCAATATATTATCTTTCGAATCCATGGTTTACAGACCCTCTGCGTGTATTAGAAGCTTATTAATAAATGAGTTGATGGAGCGAGCTCTATCACCAAGCTAGGTGCATTTCCTTCTCAATTAGGAAGTCGAAAATTTAAATTAAGAGGCTGCACAGTTAAGTATGTTTGACTTTGATGATAGAGATACCCTTTATATATAGCGAACAAAATTATCATCAAGGGCAACTATATGAGTTAGGTTTGTATTGGGTCCCTCTCCTTTCTCTCTCAATAAAGGATTTCCCTTATCTAATCTAATCTAATTACTAGGGAGATGTAGCTGACAATCCTCCACCATTAGCGGCCTGGCCTGGTCATACAAGCAATGTAATAATAATAATAATATGAATGCTCATTAATTTATTTTTTACCTTATACTAGTAGCTGATTAATTAACCATGATACTCATATGTCACTATTATTGTATCCAACGGATTAAAGTAAAATTAAGATTAATTGTACTGCCCATAGATATTTATTATAGATTATAAGTCACGAGCTAGCTATAGCTACAGTACAAATAAATCTCCTTCTAGAAGGTTGACATATTCTTACTATCAATTTTATCTTTCATTTGACTATTCATATAATTAATCGTACGTTCTAGGTAGAATAATAATAATAATAATAATAATAATAATAATAATCATCTTAATTAATTAATCTTCTCTTGCAATATAATGACTCATCATCATCAGTCATAAATTATTTGTAATAAATACTGTATTGTTATAACAACGAACGGCTTAGCACATGCAAAAGAGGTTTATTTAACCACCAAGTTGGGAATCGTAGGGGCACAATCCAATGAAAAAGACAAAACAATCTAGTGATCTACTAGCCTATATATGCTTTAATTTGTCTTATATGATGATGATTAAACAATCTTAGCTTGAGACAAAGGTGATCAATTGGATTTAGACAAATACAAATTAAATGTGCTTAATTTACGCAATATACTTATATTATCCTTCAATTTGTAATCAATTTAAGATCCTATGTTTTGTCATCTTCCTTTCAAAATTATATTACAACATAGTACTTTAAGTAATAACCTAAGCTATTTACACTATAAAATACACTCAACTAGTCTAAAAATGATAATATATATAGTTACTGTTACTATTTTAATCTTGTAGTTGGCATAATTAGATATATGAATACTCTATTAGTATTGACGATACATATTTTGATCAAGACAACGAAATATATAATCGTTAATATTATGATTGAGAATAACTAATTTTGAACTGATAAAATATAAACATGAAAATAAAGAAGCTCAGCTCGTAGAAGAGTATGGAAAGAATATATGTAAACATGAATCCATTAATTAGATCTTAACTAATTGACTTTTCATTGTATTGTCCCATAATAAAGAGTTAATTCACTACACTAAAAAAAGTCTAGCTAACAACAAGCTGTGTCGATTACCAATAAGAAGAATCAAATCAAAAATTATTCAAGATGCTGATTAAGAATGTCGAATCACTGACACCAACAACACTTGTTAGTTATTTCGTTACGGTTATAGGTTGATATGTGATTTGTGATAGAATATTTGAATCATATCCTTTGAAATTTCCACCACACAAGAATGATAGTAGTAGTGAAGTACAAGTAAATTCCCTCTTGGTAAGTATTGTTGATTCATACAGTAGTATGTATATATTCAGTTGATTGATACTTATTTGATATGTCCTTTTTTCCCCCAACCTTTTATCATAGAGTATTTACTTGAGGCTAGGATGCATGGTGGAATGGAGGAGAAATAGATCGAAGTTGCCATGGATAGCGTAAGCAAGTAGAAATAGGTACAGGTACACAAATGAGGCAGGCTAAAAAAGAATCAATTTATATATACAAATATATTGCGGTCCAACGGCTATGCTAGAAAAGGTATATACATATATGAATATGATCAATCAATTTTGTTTAGAGTAGGACGTTATGGATCGTGCAACCCAAAATATTTTTGTATTGTATGTCCATCATGGAGCCACACCTCCCTCCTTTTGAGGTGGACGATGTATGGAGATATATTATATTACTATTATTATTCTATCATATGCATGCATTCACCCAATATATTACAGTATTTGTTTAAAAGTAAATATATTTGATGTGAGTTATCACCTTGAAAAGTTTGCTTAATTACTTTTCTATGTAATGCTGTCTCTTCCAAACATTTGAAATTTATTTAGAATATTTCCTATTTCGATACATGTATCAGAGTAAATATTATATGAACTTAAAATAGGGGTAGAAGTAGAAGTTACAAATTGGAGTTTCTACTTCTACCCCTATTTTAACTTTTTAGAAGTCAAAAGTGGTGGAGGAGGTGGTGGAAGAGGGCGTGGTGAAGAAGAAAAATGGGGGAAGAAGTAGAAGTTGTGAGAAGTTTGGCCAAACGGGCACTAAATCTTGTATGAACTTAGTCGATCAAATAAAATAACTATGATCTCAAGAGGTGATTCTTATTTCTTTGAGGTATAGATAGTTCCAATTATGCTCATCATACAATGAAAGACATTATATTTGAGCTCCATAACCTTGAATATGTTCAACCACCCCTTCATAATCTTAGTAATATATGTTCAAAGAATAAAATTCATATATTAATTAATATAAACAGAATTTAGATTTAATTGTCAGCATCAGTTCATCATCATCTCTCTTTCTCTATCTCTTTTTATCTGGTCAAAAGACTCAAAACAACCTCTTACAATTTGATAATTGTGCTGGGACAATGATCTGCTAAGATCTTACCATCAATTAGGTAAGAGTCATACTTATAATCCTATGACATCTGTTTATAATCCAACACTTTCAATCTCTTATCTTTCCCATTCAAACTTGATAATTAGGGGATTTATTTCTAGTATATAGAGGCTAAATCCTATGGCTGTGGTACAAAATCAACCCAACTACATTTGTAACATACTTTGTGTTGTTTCACTTAAAAATAAAATTATTTAATGGATTTTTTTTTTTATTTTTTCTAATAATAATGTTTTTGTTGCCTAACTTTGGCCATTACTTAGCTTCCCACAATTTGAGCAGTTTGGTAAGATATGGGCCCCAATGCCCACCAACTCCCACAATAAAGTCCATAACAAAATTACCCCCAAATAACAATAAGGCCCAACCATTGACAAGGCAGCCTACTCAACTTCAAGAGAATTGACAAGTGACAAGTGAAGTGCCTCTCGGTCAACAAACAAACTTTTGACTTGTTTTCTTCCTCTAATGCTCAAAATTGATCCCTGGCCAAATGCTCAAATTCTGTATATAAGCTCTTTATTAACTCTCAACTTTCCGAATTTCGAGTATTTAATGATACATTAGGGGTGAATCTGTCATTTATTACTCCCTTCGTCCATATTTAATCTTCCCAAACGCAAATTTAAGAGTCAAATTTCATAATTTTTGGCCATTAACCATTCAAAAGATATGATGAATAAAAATATAAAATTATATTTGTTGGATATCTCTTAAAGAGTAATTTCAAAAGAAATCACTCATATATGGTCGAATATTTTTAATGACCGTAAAAAGTCGAAATGAAAAGGTCAAATTCGGACGAATGTAGTATTTTTTATAATCGAACTTTACCCTTTGTGATTGAAAAGATAGAAAAAAAAAAAAAAAAAAAGGAGGAAATGTAGCCCATCAATTACAGAAAAGACCTCAGATCAAACTATGTCGTTGGGAATTGTTATTTTTAATTTTTTAATTTTCCTAGTATTATTTTGGAGAAGGTCCTATTGTGAAAGCCGACTATGTTGAGGGATATAAGAATTTTGCAATGAACAAGCCCAATATTCAATTTCAACAACTCCCTTCAATAAGCCCAATATTGGGAACCCAATAAAGCCCAATAAAAAGTAGGGAGTATGGGCTATTAATTATGCTCTCTTTCCCGACGTTATTGGATTGTTATTTTAAGCAATTAAGAGCCCCGAGTCGGAGGACCCGTACTCATCCGGAAAGCCGACGACACTGAAATCATCGGTGTAAAAGGAGTTAGGCCACTCTGTATCAACTCTCTGAGTCACCGTGAGGTTCTTTGGGTCCCCTTTAATCACACCTACATCAGGGAAGTTAGATTCAACCAGCGTCTAAAAGGGGCATGGGATGAGCCCACGGCCGGATATCGGGCCCCTAATAGCCCTTGGAGGGCCCGTACTGCTCACTCATCCGCGAGGTAAATCGTGAGTGTAAAGGGAGTTGGGGCGCTCGTAAAGACCCTCCGATCCAGTGTACGACTTCTTGAAACCCCTTTAGTCACCACCCATCTCCGTGAGGCCAGACACAACCGACCCCTGGGAGGGTACGAAGCCGTGGTTTATAAGTAGGCAAAACGAGCGAGGTCTCGGAATTTCAAAAATCGAAGTGTATTATATTTCTACAATACCGCACATGAAACCTCATAGTTGACATGGGATGAGTCCAGGGCCAGATACCGGGTCTGTAAGAGCTCTCGAAGGCCCCGTACTGGTCACCCACACGCGAGGACCTGGACATTAAAAATCGTGGGTGTAAAGGGAGTTAAGACGATTGCAATGACCTCCGAGGTGCCGGAAGGCCTCTTGGGTCCCTCTTAGTCACCACGCACCCCTGTGCAGCCACGCTCAATCGATACCCAAAAGGGCTCAGAAATGTGAGATATAAGTGGGCAAAATGACTATACGGAAGGTCCCAGGATAAAGGTAGTTATTTTCCATAATACTGTACCGGGATTCCCGAGGAGACGTGGGAGGCCCAGGAAGCAACCGGTGATAGGGACCCCAATAGCCTCACAATTGTCTCACAAGCACCGTATTGTCTCCCTGTTGCCCATCGGGACAGACTCCCTACCACCCGAGCCCATGGCCCCATGTGGCCTTCTATCGGTAACCCACGCTAAGCTAACTTCATTGCCATTGAAATGTGGTGGCCACCTAACGTCTTTCTCAATAATCATGATAATGATTATCCTCACATTTAGAGAAACAGAAATAATATAGCTACTTTTATGTGTTGTATTGGTGCATTTTGATTATAATTCATGAGTAATAATTAGGATATTGAAATGAACTTTTTAATCAATAAATATGAATAATACTATTCATTAGAGATGAAGGGCAGAGTACCAGTACTCAAAATCAATGACTGGTTCATCTCAGAGTCACCTTCCACAAAAATAAAATAAAATAAAATAAAACAGAGATGACTATTAAACTTCTCCCTAGCTAGCAATTATACCTAAGTTTCTGCTGTCATCTCATCAACACATAATATACCTAAGCACTGGCCAAACCACTCTATCATATCACAAGGACATGAAAAAGAAAAGGAAATAGAAAAAGATAGCAAATTGTAAAGAATATTTTTGAAGCTTGCTTTACATTGAACGATAAAATTAATTGAAGAGATCAATGAATATATCAATGGTGATCTTGAGAAGCATCCAATACATCAACCATGATTTGCATGACTCTAACCCTCATTTGTAATGACATAATGTACGCAGCCGTATCTCTAAACAATACGTCCAACCCATCGTCTGACTCGCGGGTTGGGACTAACCTCTTAAGGGTTCGGACCCTTCTCTCGATCCCATTCGATGATCTCGAGCCACCACCTTCACGACGAACCACTCGTCGTCCGTTCCTCTTCATTGCAAACACCCTTGATCTATTTCTTGATTTTACATGAGCCTTCTTGCTAGAGCTTTGTGATGATCTTGGCTTTGTTTGGCTTGATTTTGCTCTTTGGGCTTCCAATATTTTGCTCCATAATGATGATCCATTCATGTTTGGTGATGTGTTGGAACTGTTTATTGATGAGGTACCCTTCTTATGTAGGATCATGCCCTTGACATTAAGGGAATGAAGGAGAGATTGTGGAGGAGCTCCCATTAGTAGTAGTAAACAGTGGAGAGAATTGATGAACTTGTTAACTTGTTTGGGTTGGTTTCTTCAGAACAGGATTGGATGTAATGTTGAAGATTGAAATCAACCCAAGAGGCAAGCTAATAAGTAAGTATGTAAGAAACAAAGGTCCTCTTTTTATAAGTTGAATTTGAAGAGAAAGGTGGGGTGAGGTGTTAAGGGGATGAGTTGGTATGAGCAAATGAGGATAAACATGGGTTATATAATTGATCAAAGTGGGTGTAGGACCTACAAAATGACCATTTTCATGGGCAGGCCCTCCAAGAGGATGGGATGAATCAATCAAAATATGCCATGTGTATATTTATTAATAAGGTTTTACCATTCTTTTATAGACATGTTCAACTGCGGGTCTAAGCGTTAGATGTGTGTCGGGCTTGATATGAAAATGTTGATAGATGGACGAGTAGACAACTAGATCCAAACTAACTTATTAAACGTTTGGTGAAAAACCGATTTTATGACCATCATTTTTCAGGGTTAAACAAGTTATCTTGCATATGATGTATATCTATTATTTAGAAAGATTTTTATTTAGAAAAATTTGGGATTGGGTTTGCTAGCTTTTGACATGTGTCACCCACTAAAAGGCACATGGTTCCACATGATTTTGAGTAGAGCACCACCGCTACACCTCTAACCCTCCTTGAGCCACCATGCATCCAATTCCCCTTTAGAGCCACCATGCACCTTCCATGCACCCACCCATCCCTCTAACCTCATCAACACACTCTGTCATTATTCCCTTCTCACAATTTTTTCCCCAAATTCATTGCATTTTCTATTTTAGAATTCTAGGGGAAATGAATTCTCCCAAAAAGGAAAAAACACATATTTATTTTTAATACTCCTATCACTTTCTTACTCAATTTTCCAGCTCATCAAGCATGGGAGAGATTGGCACTTGGCAGCTACATTATTGTTACTATTATTATAAAATTACCCCCCAAAAAAAAAAAAAAAAAATTTCCTCACAATTGGTTGTTTCTTTAATTTATTAATTACTTCTTTCTCTCACTTTCCCATGTTTCCAAACAGGAAACCTGTTGAAAATAAAAAGTATTAAAATCAGATTTATGGGAATTGTTTTGGAATTTTATGCAGAAAATTTGTCAGAAGACATTAGAACCTTTTTTATGTGTGTGTTTACATGGGATGGGAAGGGGATGTTTGGATAAGGGAGATAAGATGATGATCATGATCTTCTGACATTCATGAACCCACTGTACTTTCACTACTACATATTTTTCCACACTTTTCCTAAATCCATCCCAATTATTTCCCCCCTCCCAAACAAGATCATTCATTGTGTCCTTGTTTTGTCTCAGCAAATCTTGCAAACTGATACTAGGAGCAAATTAAATACTATACTATAGTATTTTTTTAGGGTTATAAAAATTGAATTTTATAATATTTCAACAATATTTGCCCAAATTTGTGTCAAAAACTTGTATTAATGAATTATGCAGCCCACTTTTTGTGAGCGGCTTTGTTTGCTAGTAGAAAGGGGTTACTTAAAAATGAATCTTTTTTGTAACAAATAAAAATGAATAATTATGATGATGAATATCTTTTGCTTCAAGTTTCAAACATGCAATAATCCATCAAATATCTTGAAGGTTTTAGGGCCAGAGAACATGAATGCACATGCATTGCATGTAGCAAAGATATATATATATATATATATGTGACCATTGGTCCATTTGATTAGGCAATGCTATGAAATATGAATTGAACCCATATGCCCCCTAAATCATGCAACCACGTAGCTGATTTTAGGCTTAAAAGATAGTTGTGCCATTAAAAATCAATCAAGTTAAGCAAGTTGTATATAGCTAGCTATTAGCTAACATTAGATATATGTATTATTATGTCTTTTTCCAACATTAACTCTAATTAAATGGCAACCCTGCTAATTTAATTCTCATCTAAACAAAAGGGTTAGTTGCCTCATACTATATTACAAGTTTACAACTATGTGGCTCTTCCCCGGCCTATAGTGATAAGCACATACAAAAATTTGTATGAGTAAAAAGTGGTTAAATATCACCTCTTTCTCTTCCAAATACGAGGCTTTATGTATGAGGCTATCTCATAGAAGAATATTTGCATTAGACAAATCGATGGCTACACCACGTTTCTCATAACATATGTCTCAATTTGATTGCGTGAAAAATATTTTTTAGAATTTGTTTTAATAATTACATTTTTAAGGTCCCATGGTTGGGATATACAGTATATCACATTTTTTTTTTAATAATTAGGAGATATATTTTCTAAATGGGATAATAATATATGGGATGCGGCCTGCCTAATGCCTATGGTCCCATGATTGGATATATAACAAATACAAATTCCAAATTTTGTAGGTTTTAGTGACGTTGTGGCTTAAATATTTATTAGGGAGCTTATACAGAAAATAGAATTGGACGACGGCGCCTGTGCATTACCGCACATCACATGCATCCCTCTTTTAAGCTCTGATTTTACGGATTGATTTTAGTACTTAATTTTCTTTTTGGACGCATTGATTTTATAGGCTGATTTGTTTAATTAAATTGTAATACTAATATTTTGTTGTGATATGCATCATATCAATAGGTTACGATTCATTCATTTCAATTGAATCGCGACAAACTACTTATCGGCTAATTAAAATTGAGTTAATAATAATATGTGAAAAAAGAGACTAGTAGAATTGAACTAACTTATTATATACAGATATATTATGAGAACGACTCGAGCAATTAAAAATGACCTATATAAATTGATTATTTGATGACTAATAAAGAAAAAAGAATTACTCAACCTACTTACAATACATATGAACATTGAAGAACACCAAAAAAAAAAAAAAAAAAGAAAAAACAACGGGGCTCCACAAATAATGAGAAAGAACAAGAAAGGTTGATGTTTTCGAATGGCAGCTGTTTATGGGACAAGCGAATGACGTTGTACACAATATCATCATCTTTGATTAGATGATATATATAGTCTTATTATTACAGTATGTGGCCCAACCCAACCCAATGCATAGATCAGAGTAGTGATCAAATCATATGGATTATGGTTGGAAAGCCATGTTCTTCATGTGATTCTTCCACAAATTACAAATTACAAATTACAAGTTGCAAATTGCAATTGCCGCCCATGTTCTAAAATTTCCCCTTTAATACAATCCATCTCTCTCAAACTACTTTAAATTCCTAGCTACGAATGAAGAGATTCATGTTTCTCCATTTTCATTTTTCTTTAATTTTGTTGAACAACTATACATATGCTTCATATTATATTGTAACTATATTACATACGTCCTATTGCATGACATCAATCTCAATAATATTGATGATATGGCGAAATATAAAAGTCTAGCAATTACATAGTACTCATGTGGATAATCATATATATGTAACTAGAAATTTTTATTTTTTTTTTTTGGTCAGAAAGAGATAGTAACTTTCATAGAAATTTTTATTTGATCGACCAAATTAAAGCATGCATAATGTTAGTGATTGAAAATAAAAGTCTAGTACTCTAGTATACCAAGTTCTTGTATGCTGTTTAGAATGTGTTCATTTCAACTTGAACTAATGTGAATGTGATGGAGTTGAACTGAACTCAACTAAACTAGTAATAGTATGTGAAAGATCGAACATGTAAGTTGCATAACGGAACGGTCAATTTGTGTATATATCACTCTATAAAACTTCTCCAATCGTTGCATCCATTAGCTACAATAGGTATTTCAGTTTATTGTAAATTCTTTTCTAAATTATACATTTATTTGGGTAATATATAAAACAAACTCCCTAGCAAAATACCTAAATTGATTTTCCATGTGATGATGAAATGCATGATTTTAGGATAGCATTTATATACTCCTAATGATGATGCAAGCTGGTACATAACTTTAAACAACAAATTGAATCAAAAGGTGATTATATATTTGAGAATATATAAGCATGGTTAGGACTTAGGAGACGTGTCATTTGCTGGGATTACCAACTTGGATTATAAGATTTGCATGTGCTTAATGACATGGTCACATGCACCTAATCATCATAATTTTTTGCTAATTACCATTTACAAGCATTTAGCATGCTATGTTAGGACCTTAATTATAGTGCTATGGCCTATGAGAATAAATAAAGATAAAGACACTAATCTAATTTCTCATCCAATTAATTATGTTGAAAATCTTATCCAAACTCGGCCACTAGTCATTTTTTAGGCTTTCTTTTTAGTGCTTAAATATGCGGCAAATTGCGAAATTTTATTGATCGCATCGACACAAATACGGTAGGTGTCGGCAAATTTTTATTGTACAATTAGCAGCAGACTAATATTAGCTG
Organism: Mesembryanthemum crystallinum; assembly: GCA_030267885.1. Classification (NCBI taxonomy): domain Eukaryota; kingdom Viridiplantae; phylum Streptophyta; class Magnoliopsida; order Caryophyllales; family Aizoaceae; genus Mesembryanthemum; species Mesembryanthemum crystallinum. Next base: position 19,889 of record BSSO01000587.1, read on the forward strand.
ATCACTAGTCACTAATCACTTTTCCTTAAGCTACAAAATTTATAATTTGAAAAGTATGTATGTATATGGAGTGGAAAAAATAGAGTAGTTCACAATGCATGTATATCTAAAACAGTAAAATTCAAAATTACTGCTCATGTAACATATGAATCAAGTAAATATATGTTTCGTTTTAAATAGCAGTTTCTAACATTTGAAAACTACTACCATTGTCCATATGAAATACGATAATGTTGAGCTCCCAGGGCGAGGGGATTANAAAAAAAAAAACGATAATAGTCAAATAATTTTATCAGTGTTTTATTGCCCTTTTGGTTCCTCAAAACATTAAATCTGTTCAAACTAATAAAAACACATACTCCAAACTGTAAAGAAAAAATAGCATAATATTTCCTATATTGACCCTTACCAAAAAAAGAAATAAAAAAAAAGAGCTTTCGCTCCCTCTAGGAGGAATCGAACTCGTGACCTTTTAGGCCTTGTTCTCTAGAGCTTATTTTTGTTTTTTTGTTGATTTCATCAAAAATCAACAAAAATCAGTAAAATCAACAAAGTCGCTCTCTGCCGAATCTAACAAATCAACAAAAATCAACGAAAATCAACAAAAGTCAATAAAAATAAATAATCAACAATAAATATCAACAAAAATAAGTTGTAGAGAACAAAGCCTTAGTGGCTATCCTTAATGTTAAACTTATAAATCCGCCCTTTTACCACTACGCCATATGCCTTCTACATTGGGTTATCTCTTAACTTAAGTGTGGAACATCCCTTAAAAAATAAAACTAAAAAATAAATAAATAAAAGTGTGGATCATAGATGTGATAATCCAAACTTCTAATGCCAATATAGCCCATTAGTCAACATTGCCCAGATTGCTGGGAATGGAATTGATTAGAAGCGGGCCACAAGTTGGGCTCCCATGAAGAGCAGTGGAGTACAGTTTTTCACCAAAATGGGCTTACATTGGCATTAGAAGTTTATCACATCTATAGCGTGGTTTTTGGGCTCCAAAAGACATTATTCTTGAAACTACACTATCCATCCTACAATATTTTATTCAGGAGTTAGGATGAATCTTTGGTTCAAACTAAAAGTAATATAAATTGAAAACGCTTCATACTTAGTCATATTTACGTTAAGAAAATGAGGACTGTGTCAAGTCACCTTTCAGAGCGTAAAATACACATGTATCAATCGTGTAGTCAATCCTTTCCTCAACTGATGTATACAACACTATTGATCACATGTATAGTTAATAAATTGCATAGGAAAGCGCCCTTACTTCACTTAATTCAAGATAGACTATGTTATCCACACGTGAAATAATAAATACACCAATTTTAGGAAAGTTGGCAATCAATAATCACAAATTTCACCAATCTTCAAAATAATCCCAAATTTCACTCTCGCTCGAAAAAATCCCGGACTTTTTAATCGTCTGCCCTCGGTGGTGTACTAAATGAATGGCATGCATTCATGGTCCGTTCTGGGCCGCGAGCATTTGAGGCCTGCTTTGTTTCCCCCATCCACCCCACAAANACGTGGTAGGGTTCGTTACTAGTAGTTAATCCCAGACTTTGGTGTGTCTGAACGCCAAATTGAAAAAAATTGGGTGGTGGTGGGCGTTGTCTTCCATTTATATTCGCTCGAAGATTTCTAGGGTTTTCACAATGCCGTTAAATCTCATCTCAATTCCTCTTTCTCTCTCTCTCTCTCTCTCTCCACAATCGACGATTCGGAGGAGGCAAATTTCGGATTTGTGCGTGAATCTAACGCCTTTCATCTCCAAAACGTTTTCTTTTGATTTGAAACCCCAATTTCTATCACAAGATTCGTTTAGGGTTCGTGTTAGATTCACGCACAAACTCGCAATCTGTCTTCTCTTCGCAAATTTCATCTCGTTTGTAACCTTTGCTGACCAATCAATTCCAAATTGGTTTACTCTGTTTGTGGATTTTTGATCGATTTCTATTGGTCGGGGTGGGTTTCATGAATCAAAGGTATGCTAATATTGAGATTTGTTTGATCGGTGTTTGATGTTGTTTTAACTTTCAATATACTTTGATTTGTTGATTATAGTTGCTGGTATACATCAGTTGAAGTTTTGCTATTAGTGATGTATCAAATGCTTGATTTTGTTTGAAAATGGTAGTCTTTTCATTTTGCGTTTCTTGTTATAAATGTTTATTTTTGGTTGCTATTTCCTAAAGATTGATGTGTGAGAGTTTGTGTTACATTATGTGACTGAATTGAATCTGTTCTCCTCCTTATGAATTGGAGGTCAAGGTTTGGTGGTAATTTTAGTATTATAATTGGTAACACTTGCTTCTATAGAACCAAAGTTTCTGTCTTGATCTATGTTATACTAGGTTCAGTAGTTTTTGCTACTTTTAGGATCTTTCTGTTTTGGATTTTGCTTAGTTTTGATGGCTTATGAAGTAGTGAAATCAAGCATTTACTTGCTGCCTATCTGACACTCTAACACATCAGTCATCACACTTGGTAGTTTATGTAGTTTAAATTGGTAGTTTGTTCTGTTTCTGTTGGGACAACCTTAGAATGAAAATCTAGGGACTTTCTATTTGTTGTTTGTGAGCGGGATATGCGCCAATAATTCTCTCCATTACCCTATTTTCCCATTTGCGCATTCCTCCTTTGAATGATCGTGTACCGTACTAATGGAACATGATCCTTGCGAATTACATTGCATGTTTTAACTGTTAAAGTTCCTCCTATGAAAAGTCACATGGAATTGAATCTGTCTCATTTTGCAATTCTTTCTGTTTTATCTTTCTTACTGTCTAATCTTTCAATGGATGATATACAGAACTGAAGTTATTGACGCTTGTTGGACATTGTCATTACTTCGACTTTGTGAAACAATCGGAAGCATTCTACATGTGTATTCAGCTTCTTCACCAAATGCTTATGGTCAACTTTGTATATTTCCAAAAATTATGTTGTTCTACATAATACTGCTAGTTGCTATCAAGAAAAGTAGATCTTTTTACTAGTACTACTTCAGATCTTAAAACATAAGGTGTCATGGGATAATACACAACTGAAAGAACAAATCCATTATTAGGAACAAAAATGAATCAAAATCCATACATGTGGAGTATATGCAAACTAAAATGTAGTGTTTACTTAGATGTGAATGGTATACATACTCGTGATTCTCATAAGAATTACAATTGCTACTTATCGGAGATTGTGATTACATTGACTCATGTGATTGATTACACCTCTTTCCATTTTCCATATCTCTCTTCTCTCTCCTTTCACATTTTATTTATTAGAAAGATACATTACATGTACTTCCGAGGAAATGAGCCATTAATCTTTTCCAGCCTGATGAAGTCACTTATCTTTGTTGATGGACCACGTCTTTGACTTTGAGGAATCAGCAAACCTGTTCTCTCTAAGGCTTCTTATTTCTTTCCACCCGATGGACAAGATGCTGACAGTAGAAACCATCAGCTTCAAACGCCTGCAACAGCTTCAATAACTAGTTAGTCATGTTGAAAATATGGAGTATAAGCTAAGCACAAGGAAGTTAAGTTAAATGAGGAAAGTGCTACTCATTTCATTCTATCAAACTACTAAGTACAATATCTACTTAAAATAGGCTAATTGTTGTACAATTTCCAATTAAAAATAAGCATAATGCGGGGAACATACCCAACAACACCACTAACCCCATTCCCAACTAATAGGGAATTCTAAGACCCACTAAAACCATTAATTGAAAAGAATAAAACACAATCCTTATTGATTTTGAATCATTTTGTCAGCAAGTCATCACTTGGTTTTCACTTAGAATTGCATCTCTATTTCAATTGCATTAAGATGGCATGAGAATGTTTTCGAAATTACCTATTCACAAAAATCTTTGAATCCCTTAAGAAGAGGGATGAATGCTAAGCATCATTTCTTAAAATTCAATTGGTCTTTGAGAGGATCCATTCTAAACGCTATAATCCTTGAAGTTTGAAGATTCAGGTGGTGTTCAGGATCAAGGCGTTCATGTATAATAATATTGAATACCAAGGGACTACAGATGTATTATGATGCCCCTCGTCCGGCTGAAACATGTAAAAACAAAAAAAACAAACAAACAAACAATTCTATATGAAACTAAGGTAAATATGAAGTTAGGGCATTGAAGAAGGTCTTTAGGAGGCACCAACGAGTTTGTTAATCGTCCTTGCTTCCGAAAAATCTTTGTTTTGGAAAACTGAATCGGTTCCTGGGAAGGTATCATTCGTCTATAGCCCAAGCAAATCAATCATCTAAGAAGTGTCGATTACAAGGTGTTCATATTATAATATTATTGGATGACAGACTCCAATGGGAATGTGGTAGGTCCTTGAGATTGGTTATTGGGTCAACAACATCCTTTTATTCAAGTCTACTAATCGATCGCTTTTAAGGTCTAACCCTAGAATCATGGGTGTGGATGAAACTAGGGTGTTAGAATGCCTGCTAGGGCCTTTGAGGAGCCTTTTCGTTGGCACTTGGTCACCATAAACTTCTATCTAGGAAAACTCAACCGACCCTTATGATGGTTCAACATTACTCATTTAAAGATGCATCACCCACAAAAACGTGTTGTCAAGATGTCAGGTAAGAAAGGTGGTTATTTTGGAAAGATATCAAACTGGGATCCCTAAGAGTACGTAGAAGGCCCACGAGATCAGTAATTAAGTCACCAAGCCTTGGCTAACCTATAACTAGTCTCTCAGTTTTAAGGTTCCGACATTGAGACTATGGATGAATTTGATGTTAGTCCGTAGGGAAAAGGCTTCTAGACGACAGTGGGATTAGCGAAGGTCGACCTTAACCCCTATAAATATTGATATCGAAAAACTAAATCGCCCCTCAAGAAGGTCCAATCCAAAGGCTAGAACTCAAGAAATCTGGTCTGGAGGTCTTGGGACTAAGGTGTTCATTTTATCATAATAATATGAGGACCATTAGTGCCTTTAGTGGCGTGTGAGGTTGTCAACGCTGGGTCCAATATCCTTTTATTACCCTTTTTCTGAACTCCATTTTTAAGGCTCTGAAACTTAAAGAGTGACTACTATGTCACAGCAATGGGGAAGGTTTACCAGTGGTTCTCCTAGGTCCTAAAACCTTGAGTGTTGGAAAATTCAACCGACTTCTAAAGGGCCCATCTAAAGGCAGTATAACCCCAAAAAATCAAGAGGTCCCATTACATAGGTGTTCATTGTTTAAGTATTAATGGAATGCGGCAGAGAGACATAAGAGGACCTTTGGGTTGGCTTCCTAATGGCGTTATATTACAGGCTAGTCACCTAGGGTTTTACTATTACTCTTTTCTAATCCCCCACTTTGAAGGTTCCAACAGAGAAACCATGGATATACATTAAGTTAAGGCACTGCGGAAAGTCACTAGGGGCCACTTTGGGGTCTTTTTGCTTTTTCCTTGGTCTCAAGGAACCTGAGCATGGAAAAACCCAACCAGCCGATGGTATGAACTTGGCTCATTAAAGGCTAAGCCTATAACCCATGAAAACGAGGTATCGAGGACATCCAGAGAGAAGGTGGTTATTTTTGAACGATACTGGATGGAGACATGGCAGATTTTTGGGGTCACCTATTGTGCCCCCAATAGCATTTGTTCTTGTGAAATGTATGTGCAAGTCATAATAGCTTGCATTACGGACCTTAAGGTAACATGGTGGAGCAGGAAGTACTGTACTGGACTGTCCTTCCCAATTTTTTTCTTTCCTCTTTTTTTGGGTGTCGTCTTCGTTCTCTTGGCTTCATTACTGTCATTACGTTGTTAAGGAACAACATTATAATTTAAAAGAGGTGGCATAATTTGTGTAGAAAAAGATGAAATCATCCACTAGTAAGGCAAACACTTCAAACCTTATCAGAATACAGTGGTCTCAGATTACAAATAAGAACAAAGATGCTTTAATGATCTCAGTTCTGGTTTCCTGCCTAAGCTAGAGCATCCCATTATTTTCCACCCCCATTCTATCTGCCACCGCCAGTGGTAGATTCTGACTGGGTTGGGGGGGGGGGGGGGGTTGTTATTGAGTCATGGAAAAAGCCTAAGATATCTGAGTAGTGCTGAGTTCTCATCACTATAAATCAGATAAGTCAGAAGCCTCAATATTTCAAGGATAACTAACATAAATTAGAGATTTAGAGGAAACAGAAAGGGAGAAGACGAGCCTTTAAGGAGAATCAATCAAGAAACAGAGTATTTTGGAGGTAAACAGGGGCCATACAGGATCAAGCAGATGAACGCCAATTGAGTGTTTCCCCTGCAAACATTGGGACAATTTCTCCGCATGGGTAGTAGATACGTTCTGGCACCTTCCACGGCTCCTTGGTTAACTTGATCTTTGACGTATTCCTTGGGAGCCCATAGAAATCAGGTCCATTGAAGCTCGTAAATGCCTCTAACTTGTCAAGCGCACCAGCCTACAATGTATTTAATAAATTGTTTTATTACAACCAACAACAAGCCTTAGATAAGTTAAAACTAAAACAGGAAGCATCAAGTTTGCATCAAACAGATGAAAATCTATCTGATAATTCAGCAATGATAGGCAGAATAGTAAGTAGCCACTTAAGGGAGAAGCTCGTTACAGAGTTATATCAAAGATAAACGCAAGCAAAAAGTACCAAGTTCCAACACATAGCCCAAACAAGCTAAAGTAGTGGGCATCACTTATAATACCTATAAGACTTTCCAAAGTGAATTATTTGTTTCATCCTGATGCATTTAGGGTTAAAAATCCCACCGCTTATAAACCAAGTTCAAGGAGAGGCCCAAGTGCTTGTCTAGATGAGCAACCCAATAAAAGGCAAGTGAAGCTCATGTCATGATTCTGGAGTCAACTAGAATGAGCTTATCCATATGAAGTATAAAATGACATTGGAACTATACGGTGACATTGTATAACTGGAAAGCTGCAGCCCAAATAGCATACCAGTTCAAACAATTTCCAGTATGCAAAGACCATACAGTTACCAGACTGAGTGCCAACAAAGTAAATACTGAAGTTATGGTAGGGCAAGTGCATGATAAAGTGACAGTTTTGCTCAGGTCAGCCATTAGCCTCAGGTTGGCTTGAAACTTTACATTCTACTACACAACTGTTTTTGGTTGTTAAAAGAGGATCATAAAGTAAATCATAGCTGTTCATAAAAAATCTCTCAAATCTGCCATCTCCCCTACCCTGAACCCTTCTTTGTATTCTTTCGTTCCACATTAGCCAGAGACACATGCTCCACCGACAGGTATGGTAACAAACACGAAAAAATTAGAATTGGGCTCAGTGTGGAGGTGCTTTGACTGTACCCACATGCACTGATAGGGACACCTAATAGAAACAGTGATACATCATGTCAGCTCCCCCCCCCCCCCCCCCGCGCATCAGCCAAGTTTTTGTTATCAGAATGTAATGAACGCTACACAAGGTATACCTCTTCAAATATTTTGGCATATAGCGACAAGGCAACAGGAGCATTAAATATGCCAGCACATCCACAGGAACATTCTTTCTGCCCTCTCTCATGAGGAGCACTATCAGTCCCAAGAAAATATTTCTTGCTCCCACTGGTCACTGCTGAAACAATTGCTTGCCCTGCATGAGAAATTAAAGGTACAGTCATAACATGCAGAAACCAGGGAACATAACAAGACCCATGCTGTGACAACAACAATAATTCCGGTTCTCTTGATCAGTTGAAGAAAACTACCAAAACCAACTTAAGTCTCTTCATAGAACAACAGTTTCATTGAATATGATTTATTAATAGTCAAAATTTTGAAACAAGACTTACTATGGGTTTCTCTTTTGAGCACTGGAAGACAGTAGTTATGTGGTCGCAACCCTCCTTGGAAGAGAGAGTTCCTGTTGAGGAGAAGGTGTTGTGGTGTCACAGTTGCTGCAACAGATCCTGGCAAATGAGAAAGAGCAAGTTAAATGAAACACTGAAAGGAAATAAAGAACAAATGGTTTTATAAGTAAAGAGCAGGTTTTTGGACATCTTTGTGAAAAGCAAATCCTACCTTCACTGCATGATTCTACAAAGTCGACAGCATTTGCTGTGGTGATATGCTCCATCACAACTTTTAGTTGCGGTAAATTATGAATTAGGGGTCTTAAAATAGTCTCAATAAATACCTTTTCACGATCAAATATATCTACAGCAGGGTCTGTAACCTCTCCATGGACCTGTTACCAAACAAAAGATGAGCCAAGGTAGAGTGCTTTCACCACTGCAGCAAGTAACAGATAATATTAAGCCCCATCCATGATATTTTACCAGCAGAGGCATATTTTGCTCAACCATCTCTTGAAGCACAGGGAGACACTTCCCAACTAGATCAGTTACACCATCCTGTGAATTAGTGGTAGCACCAGCAGGGTATAATTTAACAGCATGAACAATCCCGCTTTCTCCTGTTAAAACAATAAGCAATGCCAATCAGAACAGACTACAAATCTGATCATTAGACAATTTAACAGCTTACATTGGACTCAGGAAGCTCAAAAAAGGAATCAAATAAAGCCACATATTATTTAAACTAAGAGAAAATGCTGAATGCTTGGATATGAGTTTCGAGATGATTCACATTTTGAAACTGCAAATGCCAACCAACCAAAAGACTCCCTTCCTATTAATAATTTCCCACAACTAGAGTAAACCATTGTGCTAGAAAGCACACACACGTTGCTGTCTATCATCAAAAGCATACGGAGACGAAAATTGCAAGAAATATATAAACATGATGAGGAAATGAAAACCAAGTGGTAAAGGTGACTGAATAAGAAGCACTGTGAGTACAGAGCAAGAACTACAAAGGAAGATAGCCCATAATTGAGGATCAACCAGAAATTTATTTTGAAAAATAGAATAACAATATATAGAAGAAACCCACAATAAGTACATTCACAACTCACAAGCATACATACACAACCAAAAGCTAAAAGCACATCTAAGCTTAGAATAAGCATTGAACTTACTGGCACGCTTGATCTCATCAGGGCTGGTTTTATCAGTCAAATAGAGTGTCATAAGAGGATTAAAGTCAGCACCTTCAGGCACTACTTTCATAATTGACTCTCGGTAAGCCACAGCAGCAGCCGTAGTGGTAATGGGAGGCCTAAGATTTGGCATGATAATTGCCCTTCCAAATGGTCCTGTACTAAATTGCATAAGGACATACTACACTTCAGAATAAGCGTTAAAAAAGTATCCCATGTAAATTTAAGATCACTCGTCTTATTACCTATGAGGAGCAACAGCTGCAAGAAGGTCCCCATCACGAAGATGAAGATGCCAATCATCAGGGCGTGTTAGAGTGAGTTCCATCTTTGCCCCTTTGAACTTTACCTTGTTAGAACTTTCAATCTGGGGAATAGGCAAATTTGGTACCTAATTGGTGAAATTGTCAGCACACGCATCATATTTAGGCGGCAATACAGATACAGAAAAACCTAATCAACACAAAGAATAGGGAGTAATTCAATCTGTTATGAAGTAATAGATTAGATGAGATTTCACCAGTCTAAATGTGTACTCTCTGGACATACATAGACAAGGCAGTAAAACAGATTACTGATGTCCATTTTAAAACAGAAAAAAAAAAAAAAGAAGAAAAAGAAATAGACTTTCCCACTTTAGCTGAATAACAGCTCCTCTCCCTTTTATAGATGGTGTCCAAACACTTCTCTGGAACTGATACAATAACTTCACAAGCTAAACAACACCTAACATGCTTTTCCATGTATACTTTTTATTCTAGGAATCTTAACAACTTGTATAGGAATCATTAATCTTCAATGAAAAAATATCCACCTCTTAAAATTCCCCTGAACTATTCCTTATACTAAGACCAAGTACATCAGCTAAACAATTAACAATAAGCTACAGAGTCTAGCATAGTAGTAACCTTACTTTGCAAGAGTAGACTGAAACCTTTATCATCTAGCAATGCTTTGATCAGGTTACCAAATTCTGGAAAAAGAAAATTACAATAAAAAAACAGTAGCATAAAGCATAACACTAAACGTAATATTTTTGCCCCAGCAGAAAACAAAAGCATAAAATAAATCAAAAGCCACAAAATATGGAGAAAAAGTCAATCCTCTAATACCCAATATATGTTTTCCTGTACAAGATCTACAACCAAATTGTGGATTTAACCCAATTACTATAAAATGACACCCAAAAAAAAGAAACAAACAAAAAAAGCCGCAATTACCAACAGGTCTTTGACGGCGAGCAGCTTCTGGCAAGTAGGATTGAAGGGCTTTCTCTCTCCACCACATTCTCTCACTCTCACTCTCACTCTCACTCTCACTCTTACTCACTCTCACTCTCTCAAGGTGCCACTGGGTTGGAAATTTGGAATGGTATGGTCAGATTGGGCCAACCAAACAGCAATTGATCCGCTTGAGTTGGGGTTTCGATCTAATGACTGCCATTTCACTCAAGATAAGGTGCAAGAGGGATATCTGCACAGAGCCTACATCACTTCCCACTTGCAGAAATCATGACTAAAGCGTTGGATCAAACATAGCATTAGAATATTCAATTGCATTTTTTTTCCTTTTCCTGTATTAGAAGCTGCTGGAACTCTAATGCAAACATAAAAGGTAAGACAACTCAAGCTCCTAGATTGGTAATATGAACACTACAGGTCTCATATATATTCAATCAATGTCTTTGACACATCTAGCGCTCTGAGCGCCAGATTGCATCAGCTTCTACAGCTCAATAATAAGCTTTGCATGTTAAATTGTCAAAGAACCTAAACAGATACTTCAACCTCTTGAGGCTTAGAAAATTACTATAAACAAAGCAAGTATGGCTTCATACTAGTCCTATTTTCTTCACACAAATTGATTACAGACATAGAAACAATAGTACTCAAATTACTATAAACCAATAAAAGTTGTTTCATTGAAAAAACAGCTATTCCCACTTACAAACCAATAAAAACAAACACAGAGATGAAAAAGGTAGTACATTAACTAACCCGAAAGTGTCAAGAATCTAACTTGTTTTTGCGGAGAATCCGGATTCACCTTCACACAATTCGCTGCCTGAAATTCCTCTAATTCACCCAACTGCAAAAACCCAGATCAGAGTTTCAGATTATAAACCAACCCACTTCAGAAAAATCACAAAATTGTGCAAAGTTGGGGCAAAAGGAGGAGAGAGAGGGAGAGAGGCGTTGAGTGAACCACCTAGGTGGGTTC
>BSSO01000588.1:0-31106 GCA_030267885.1 Mesembryanthemum crystallinum
CGAATTGGTCAGGGGCTCTTTTACCTTGGAAAATCATACAATTACCTCACGGGGAGTTAGCCGCACCTACAAATGATATAAATACTACTGGTGCTTTAGCTTTACTCACGTCAGTAGCCTACTTCTATGCGGGTCTTACAAAAAAAGGGTTAGGTTATTTTGGTAAATACATTCAACCAACTCCAATTCTTTTACCTATTAACATCTTAGAAGATTTCACACAACCTCTATCGCTTAGTTTTCGACTTTTCGGAAATATATTAGCGGATGAATTAGTAGTTGTTGTTCTTGTTTCTTTAGTACCTTTAGTGGTTCCTATACCTGTCATGTTCCTTGGATTATTTACAAGTGGTATTCATGCTCTTATTTTTGCAACTTTAGCTGCAGCTTATATAGGCGAATCCATGGAGGGTCATCATTGATTAGTCTTAGGAAGAGCCCATTTTTTTGGTGTAAATCAAGGCAATCTATGTGTGGCTCAAGATACTCTCTCTNAGCTGCAGCTTATATAGGCGAATCCATGGAGGGTCATCATTGATTAGTCTTAGGAAGAGCCCATTTTTTTGGGTGTAAATCAAGGCAATCTATGTGTGGCTCAAGATACTCTCTCTATTCAAGATAATTTATTTATATTCTCTGAATATACAAATGGGAGGGTGTATCTCCCAAATAAACTTCCAAGGACTTGGTGGGTAGCTTTCATCTCAACCAAAGGAAGCATCATTTGAATGTGAAACTTTTCTTCAAGGAGTTGGGTTCCAAAAGGAAACACACAAATCAGTGGGAGCTAAGGAGAAGTTTTTGAAGATCTTATGACCAAATTCCTTTAGGGTGTGTTCATTTCAACTGAAACGGTTTGAACTGAATGAATAGTAATATGTGAGAAAAATTAAGTTGCAGATCAGAACAAAACTAAACTAAACTGAATGCAGATTAGGTATAAGTTGAAATGAACACACCCTAAGTCCTGACTAACTAGTAATCCTCTCTACACATCATCATCAGAGCATAGAGAACTACTAAATTTTTCCAATTTTAGCACACAAACTGGAATTCAGACGAGTCTATCTACTAATAGTAAATTAACTAGTATTCTCTTTGAATGAGAAGGTAGGATTTTATTCATTTTTTGTGGGCCCATTTAGCTAATGAATACTAGTCACTCAATCTATCAGTTCAAAGAGCTTCTTAGTGTGATATGTTTAATTTTGGTTAGAGCCAGTGTCTGGATCTTTTGCACAATGCTCCGGCTGCCATCTTAGGACAAATTTTCAATCTGGAATAACTGACTGAAGGAACAGAAGCCTCTATGTTTTCATAGTACCCCTACAACCTTATTCAAATCTTACATGCTGGATTTGAAGTCGGACAATAATTTTAGAATGGGAATGTTGGAGTATTTCAGTTTCTGTTTGGTCACATCCTTTTTTTTCTTTTTCATTTATTTTGGAGGAACTAGTTGAACAAGAAGCTGTGATATATGACACGTGAACTGTAAGCTAGCAATACATAGGATTGCCTCACCGTTAGGCTGTGCCAAACTATTTTCTTTCTTGTTGCAGGTCAATGTATACAAATTCAGCCGCGGGTCTGTCGTTAGATAATGTCATGAATGGAATGATGGGAGACTCAACCCCATCAAGTAGTCAATATGGATCTGGCATGAAGGTGAGTGCCTTCGCTCCATTGTAGTAGTAGTAAGTAGTAACCATTAACATGTCTCGTATATTCTGTTTATAAGATGTTTTAAGGTAGTCTAAGTTTGATTCAGAATACTCTCTTAATTGCGTCATTCTTTAGCTAATGTTTTGCCTTTCTCGAAACATATTCAAACTTTGAGGAAGGTTTACTGAACTTTGCTTGAGCTCTATGCATGTCTAAGTCGTATTTTGCACGGAAGCGGACATGGACACGACACAAACACCGGGAAGCGGCAATCCCCAAAAATAGAAGACACGGGGACAGGGCTAAGAGAAAAAAAAAAAATATTTAATCATTTTTAGAATTTTATAATTTCTATTTATATAATACTTGTTCATTTTAACTCAAATATATGAAGAAAAGACAAAACTGTAAAAAAACAACACAAATTCACCTCCATTCCACAATCCAACCACAAAACTCAGAACACAACTTGAAAAAAAATAAATAAATAAATAAAGACCAACACACAACCAGAAAATCAGAGAAGGAAAAAAAAAACAACGAAATACAGACAACAAACCAGCAAGAAGCAAGTGAAGAAAAACTAAACCTAACCGTCACTTAGGGAAGAAGAAGAGTGACGGAAGAGAGAGAGCTTAAAGCTCCGGTGACTGAGAGAGAGACGGTGAACTGTGTGACACTGACAGCGATGGAGAACGGCGATGGCGAACGGCGTTGCGGCAGTGGCGAGACAAAGGAGGAAAGAGAGAAGTGGTGGTGGGCTGGTGAGAAGAGAGAGAAATGTCGTATGTGAGGAGAAGTTTTAGGGGTTTTCAAATTTTATTCCAATTTTTTATTTTATTTTTTAATCCCAAAAAATGGTGAGGCGTGTCCTGCCTGGTATCCTAGGTGTCCCCCCGTTTCCCACCGTGTCCCTAGAGGTTTCTGACAGTTTCTCTCGATCTGTCATTGACACGTTTGGGACATGTGTCCTAGCCAGTTCCGGGGATGTCGTGTCGTGTCTAGGTATTCGACACGGGATACGCCACCTCGAGGAGTTGTCCGTGCTTCAGAGTCTAAGGGTGTGTTCATTTCACCTTACCCAATCACATTTCAGGTCGTTCACTTCAGATCAGGTCGTTCAGTTCAACAGTTCAATTCAGTTCAGGTCGTTCAGTTCAAGCCATACACTTTTTCACTCACAGATTACTATTCATTCAGTTGAGTTCAGTTCAGGTCATTCAGTTCAATTCAGTTCAGGTCGTTCAGTTCAATTCAGTTCAGGTCGTTCAGTTCAGTTTATGTCAGGTACTTTCAGGCAAACTAGACACACCCTAAGTCATTGTATAAAGACTACCTAAATTATGACAGACATTGGGTCTCAGTCACAAGAAATGAGAGGACATTTGTCACAGCCCTGAACTTAATGACCTAAAAGAAGGGGCGCTACTTGTGTCTGATTTCTTTTTCTTTTCTTTTCTTTTTTTTTCGGGGGGGGATGGGGTGGGGTGGGGGGGAAGGGGAAGGGGAAGGGGAAGGGAAAGGGGAAGGGGAACTAGAAACTGCCCTAGAATTCACTGCGAAGAGAGTTACCTGGTTTTATGATCAATTACCTATGTATTCTAGTACCTACCTTGGATAATTTTCTGTAAATATCGTACCTCATAAAGTCATAATTAAGGAAACAATTGTAAACATGCTGCCACCTTATGTGCAATGTTCATGTTTGTGCATTTTGGTGATGTATGTGGTTCAACATTTCCTCAGATTCTTGTTATAAGAAAAAAAAAAAAAAAAAAAAAGGGAAAATTGGTTTTGAATAATCCAAACTATTGCCAGGTTGTAGAAAATAATCCCAACTTCACTATTTGTGTATAATAATCTGAACTATCACTTTGATTGCAATGAGTGCACTAGCCTTAACAATGTTGGCCTTCCCGTCTCAAATTTGTCGTGATGAATGAAATTTACAACATTGGTTCAATTGATTATCCATTTGTTGGGAGTTCAACTTGAGGAATATCAAAGCAAATAACTAACGAGAAGACTAATGTTATCAAGGTTGGTGCACCTGTTGCAATCAAATTGATAATTCAGATTATTATCCAGAAATAGTAAAATGGGATTTTTCTACAATTCGCACATAATTTGGATTATTTAAAACAATTTTTCCTAAGAAAAAAGGGGAAAAAAACATTGCAAGGGAAGGACATATTATTTTTATTTGTTCTCATCCTTGCCTTGACCATTTTATTTTGTGCAAACTTATTACAGGCAAGAGATCAGATAGAAGCCGAATCATCATACAGCAAGGGCAATGAATCCGTGCTAGAAGATTTTTCAGATAGTTTCGTACGTTGGGTGACATATGGAGAAACACTTTGCCATTAAAATTCTGCATTGGACCTCGTCCTTGCTCTTCCTTGCGACTGCATTTCGTGCTTGAGTGGTGACTAAAAGAGCAGTGAGGAAGAGTAAGACAGAGATTGCGAAAGATCAATGCATACAGCCTTCAAACAGACAGCCAAATCCTCGTGTCGGTGGTTCAATGGTTGCAATTTGCCAGAAACTAATAGTAAATAGCCAATAGTTACAGATTCATTTAGGAGCTCTTTTTCTCCCTTTTCAGTTTGAACTTGTTTGCAGTTTGAATTTCCTGTAAATATTAATATATCCTTTGCTTTTGGGAGCTCCTCTTGCAAAATGTAGGCAATTGATTCTTTCTATCTGTTTTTAACAAATTCTATTTTAAAGAATATAATTCTGGAAACGATAGAAGAATGAAAACATTAATAAGCCCAAGTCAATTTAGCATCGGGTTTGGTGTTTCAGAACGCCTTTTTCGTTCTCCATTGTTTATTCTTGGAGCATAAGAACTGCAAATGTCCATTATGATAGCGGTTGAATTGGAGCTCGTTAACCATTTATCTAGTCATTTGGACCATGTCCCAAGCTCTCCGATCCACTTGTAAAGCAAAGCTCATATGAGCTTGAACCATCTAGCTTCGTCTCGGACATGGAACTTAATCTTCAAGTTAGAGCAAGACAAGCGCATCACGAGGAGACAAAAGGAGAAAAGAGGAAAAGGCCGAGCGAAAAGAAAAAGAAGAAGATAATAGTGTTGATATACAGGCAACAAGTGGTGCTCAGGAACTAGGGAAGAGTGAAGATGATGAAGGAAGAGGAAGCAAGAATATGGAAGTTGGGGAAAAATGCTTGGACTGATGGCGCATGATGAAGATGTTGCGAGCTCTTTAAAAACACTAAGCAATGGCAAGGTGAGAGCAAAGTGAGTGGAATTGTGAAATAAGATCATTAGTTTTTGAACCATTTTTTTTTTTCTTCTTTCCTTTTTGAGTCAAACTCTTTGAGATAAATTGACAAGATTATTTTTGGTTAAATAAGAGTGTAGCTTGGTATATTGGGATATGAAGTTGACAGTAATTGCCAAGTTTTCATCTTAAACATTGGTGAGGAACTACTCTTTTGTAAAGGGTGTGAATCGTTTTGCTGGGGTACTACTTGGACATGGAGGTACAACATAGTAGTACAAGTAAAATATCTTGGGAGTCTTTGAGCAAATCATAGGTGTTTTTACATACAACCATTTGTAGGAGCTTGGAGCTTTGTAATGAGTTGCTTTGTGCTCCACTTTAATTTCATCTTGTTCTCAATATGCTTCCAATGATCTTGGTGATAGTGAAAGTATATTGGTCAAACATGAAGGAAGGGAAACAATGAAAAAAAAAAAAGGTGGGCATGGAAAAGTATACTCACTTTATGCCAAATTTTTGACAAGGTAAACATGGGCTTCTAACTGTGTGTATTCTATATTGATAACGCCTAGGACTTATTTAGGTTAGAATTTCACTTGAAATTAGGTCCAAAATTAACCAAAGTTGAAAATAAGTAGGATTATAGAAATTTGATTGTGAATGGGGCAAAGTGATAGACGAGTTTAGATCAATAACTAACCTTAGAAACACTTTTCATACAAGGTGATTACAAGAAATTATCAAAACTACTTTACGAAAAAGGCATAAGAAATTAAAAATACTAAAGCAGTAAAATAGTTATAATTTTACTACTCCCTCCGTTCTCTAAAGAATGTGACGCTTGGTAATCCGCAACTCCAAGCGTCACCTTGTTTGTAGAATGGAGGGAGTATTTTATTTGAGTATCTATAGCCAAAGCACCTTTAGAATAGAACTCCAATTCCTTGGGAAAGTAGGCGTATAGTAAAGTTGTAAATGTGGACTTGTCATTTAGGTCTGCCGGTCATCTTTGTAATAAAAGGAAGGAATTACTTTCTCCGTTTTCATTTTATCTTTTCATTTGCTTTTTTACGGTCTACGAGACGATACTTTAGTAGTAGATAATTAAAATTCTATAACTATAAAAATTATAAAAATTTGATATGTTTGAAGGGCTATTTAAAATGAACGGAAATTTCCTGTAGTACCCCTGAACTTTGGCCTAATGCCAGTGGTGTCCACACTTTTTCAATAATGCCAGTGGTACCCATGAAGTTTGACTTTAACATTTTTCGTACCCCTGAACTTAGACTTTAAAGTTTTCCGTACCTAATGGTTGACGGAGCTCCTTCTATGTTTGATTTTTTTTTAAACTATTTGACTTAGTTAATGTATGGGGCACAGTAAAATGACTGATATTCCCTTACTTGGCTTAATTACACAACTATTAGGTATTTGACAAACATTCCTCTTATAAATATGAAGAAATTTTTTGGAGGTCTGACAATGGCGGATGGGTCGATTTACAAGGGAAAGGCCTATCAAATAATTAGCCGTTGTGTAATTAACGCAAGTAAGAGTATATCATTCATTTTACTGTGCCTCATAAATTAACTAATAAGTCAAATAGTAAAAAAATCTAACGAAAAGGAGCTCTGTCAACCATTAGGGGTACGGAAAACGTTAAAGTCAAAGTTCAGGGATACCACAGGAAATTTCCGTAAAATGAATCTAAAAATATTATTTTTACTTTGTAAATCTTCTTTCATAACTTAAAGTCAAAGTTTACAATTCTTAATCTCAAAAAGGTAAATGACAAGATAAAATAAAAACAGAGGGAGTAATACAGATTAGTTAAGATCCGATTCAGTTGAAAAAAAGCTCAACCCTAACCTTGACTTTTCAGGTAAACTAAACAAGTTGAGAGCAAGGGATTTACCAGGAAGTGCTAAACTGAAATTTTGTGAATACTTGTCATTAAAGTACATGGAGAATTTTGTAAGTTTTAACAGTAACAAAGACTGCAAAATAGGCAGAGCATCTCCAGGTAGCAGAAATCGTCATTCACGCTTGTGGAGCGCTCTTGGGCATAGAAACGCCAGGAGATTAACCAAGAATAGGGAAGATGCGGGTAATGTGCTCGAGTGGGATGTTGTCTGCGGCATTTTTCTTCAATTCTGGTTGGTTGAACTCGGTGCGAGGAAAGACGACGGTTTGACCCTTACCAGTGCCCTTTTCTAGAATCCATCCACTTTCCGTCACTTGCTGCTCTAAGAATTTGTCAAGAGATGGACCTTCTATGTTGATAGCCTGGAGTATTGACAAGCAATTATAGAAAGTCACATTTACCCACTCAAACACGAACATGAAAGAAATGGTACCAAATATTATGTAAGATGCTCAATGACTGCGTTATTCATGTTGATTAGCGATGCATAAGATCATTGAGTATTCCTAATTGTCATTCTTTGCCAGTTCCTTATAGTATTAACTTTAAACATTAAAGATAAAATAAAGGAGTTTGGCAATGGTGTGAAATCAGGCTGCATACCTCAGCTAGCAGAGTCCTTGGGACTCGCTGATAAGTTATTGAGAGAATATGAACTGCATAGTTCTGAACTGCTTGCTCGAAACCTACAATAAAGCGCATGTTAAGAGTGACAGACACCAAAATATAGCAAAAAGTTTTTGTTGGTCAATTTTGAAGCCCCAAGAATCGAACTCTTATGTTCAATTCCTCCACTAACTGCTCTATTGATCTATGAGTGTCCAATTGACTAATCTAAATAATACGTCATCAATAGAATTTCAAGAGTTACTGTTGGCCAATTTACAGATTTGGATTATGATGGACTTAAACGAGATTGTTTCACTAAACAGTGCTTTGCTTCTTTATCTGTTGTGAAGTTTATACCATCAATGCATATTCAATCACGCCTCTATCAGAACAACTTCTCTGCAAATATAAGGGTGAAACTGCATGCATCTGAGTCCCTTTACCTAGCCAAAGGCGGAGCGTCATGAAAAGCATAGGGGTAAGGGTAGGCGTAGGAGTAGGAGTAATGATAATGATAATCACCACAACAATGTCAAGTACTGTATACTAGTATAGGCCTGCCTTTTCAACTAGTTCTCTTAAGTTCCAAGGAAAATAGACAGAAATCAGCAGCTTAGAAACAAGTCTAATGGCACTTTACCTGGCACTGCTTCAAGAATGTGTCGGCTCTTGGCTGCTTCTTCCCAAAATTGGCCAAACCTTGCTGTCTGCATACAATGAAGTCTGTCACCAGATATCAACAATTTTCACCTAGGTTTCCAAATGAGTGCACACACACATACCTCCAAATAGTGCGAGAGAACAATCAGCGTCTTAAACTGCTCCTCCATTTGCTGATAAATTTCACCAAGAACACGAGCAGCAGAAAAGAAAAAAAGGTCAATAGCCAAACTAAGATAATCAACATTAGAATATATGATCCATCATTAAAAAAAAAAAAAAAAAATCTCATATTCTTTTGATAATAACTAAGCAAAACAATATTTTTTGATAGACATTGAAAAATCTAAGCTTTTGAAAAGTCGCAGTCAATGACAGAAGGTAAAAAATAAATCTGAAAAGAGAGTAGCCAAATAACAAATTCGGCACATCTAAGAGAATCTAAACTTGGTAATATTAGGGCAGGTAAAAGGTTGACATAAAGTTCTCATCTAAAGAAGAAAATGGATCACTCAAATCTGATACAGCAGGAACACTGATTAGGTACATATTGACCACTAAGCTTTCTGTTTTAATTTGCCCATGAAGTAGCTACAACCTAGGTATATTTAGAAACACAATTGGTTCAGTTTCCAGATATTAAGAGCTTTCTCAAGTTTGTACTTCAATGACGATTAGGCTAAAATAACCTGGAAAGGTGAAGGGATTTGCACACTAGCTATATTAAAACTCTTTCTCTATAATGAAATGCTAATTGGCATAAGTTGAGTAAGATTGAAATTTCTCAGTCTTTGGAAAAAGGCATAAAGTCATAATGGTTGGTAATTTGGTATGTACACTTACTTTGCATAACTTTATGATAAAATGCAGCTTTTTTTTTTTTNGCAATACAATCCCTTCCCTTGCCAGTTTCTTATTAGTCCAGATAAAACAGCTATATAAACAAAGCTACTACTTACTAACATCCTATAGTCATTTACAACTTCTATCTTGAATCGTTTGTTTATACAGGGAAAACAAAATCCCTCTATTTGCCCTCCCCAAATCACCATACCCAAGTTAAGGTTAGCATCGGTACTCTTATACTTTTCAGATTCAATAAAGTTTTTGAAACTTGCCAAAGTTGCAATGTATGAATTATTCTAAGTTCGCTAGGCATAAATGTGAAAATAATCTGTATGCAGACTGAAATTAAAAAAGATGGACACAAGAAAAGGATGGTACCACTCGTTCAGGGATCAAGAAGAGACAAAGGCTGAAGTCAGGACCTGGCAATGCCATGAGGGCCTGTGTAGGACAAAGAAAACAAAACATAATTTTTACCAAAGAAAGAAAGCTGTAAATGAGAATTATTGAAACAAAGTTTTATTTAGAAAACCATAAAAAGCATTGCACGAGAAAAAGGCAAAGCCGAAATTATACCTTGATCAAAATGCGGGCAACAACCTGGGTGCTCATCCTATCTGGTTCAAACTAAAAAGAAAGAATATATGCAAGCATTTAAAGAACATAACCTCATGGTTGCTTCCATATCAATACTCTAACGAGCAAAATTATCAAAAATCATATATAATTTCACTGATTGGATTCAAACCTATGTTTAGTTTATACCTGGTAGATCCGGAGGAGGCAAAGATTTGCATCAAGACTGTAGGATCCACTCATAACCTGTTTGACAGAAATTCATATAGCCTAATTAAAGTTCAGTTGCTAAAATAATTTTTGGCATCATTAACACAACTAAACTATTACATTCCCACCACTATCACGATTCAATCACACCCTCTAAAGTAGATTGCCAGACAACACATTGCACATATATAGGTGCAGATATACTTGACCTTGAAAGGCACTTAAAAATGTAACCCAACAAAGTATTCCGTGTCCTGCAAATGTTTGTTTGTTATTAGTGAGTATCTCTTCTCATTTTCCAGAGATTTTCTTCTCCCTTAACATCAAATTTTAGGCCCAAAATTTAAACCCTTTGAGATGGATTTTATAGAATAACATGCCAAATCCCTCTGCAACCCAAAACCCATGAAAAATCAAACAAAAATCTGACAACTTTCATAAATTTCCTCCAAAATTGACTACATAATTACTGCACTCATCCTTCCAATCACAAGGCTCAAAATCAAAAAGAAGGAAAACAATAAGATGAATAGTAGCAATAATAATCAAAATTGGAAAGAAAAAGATGTACCTGTTCATTGACGTAACTTTCGAGATCAGGGAGAATATCAGGGTTGTAAGGATTGAGAGCAACGAGCTGCTCAACAGTGTACGAACTCTGCTGCTGTTGAGGCTGTGGCTGCTTCTGAATCTCTTTCCCCATTGTTATCAGAGATTACAAAAAACCCTAATTTGGTGAATCGAACAAACAAGATGATTGATATTCCTGTTTAGCAGGAGAGAGAGAGATGAGAATTGGGAGTTCGTGCTTTCTGGTGTGGTTTTTTCAGACGCCAAAAAGGGCAACGAAGAAGGGGGATTTAGGGTATATATGTGAAAAGATGAAGGAAGAGAGATGGATAAGTAAAAGTTTGATATGAGATGGGCTTGTTAATGTCATAGTTGGCCATTGGACTCTTCAAGCTCTTCAGGCCCAGCCTTAACCCTCAACAAACCTTTCAACATAGTACTCCTACTTATGATTAGACATGGCAAACCGATCGGTCGAGTCGGGTTTGGGTTTAATGATTTTGGGTTCGGTTCGATCAGTTTTAAGCCGTGTAAATTTCCAAAACAGTAAACATGTGTGGTTTTCTAGAGTTTGGGTTCGGTCATATCAAATGGCAACGGGTTAGGTTCGGGTTGATTTTCAGGTCGGGTCAATTTTTGACAGGTCTACTTGGTGGTAATTTCGATATGAACACCTTTCTAGCCAGAATTATTGGCTACACCTTAGGTGCACGATTGAATGAAAGCTAAATGGTCAAGCCTACCCACACATAAGCATTTGTTATGCCCCAGTGAGTGTAGCCAGGTATGTGGTCGTAGGTGTAGCCATTAATTTGCGCTTTTAAACCGACTAACAATTCTAATGAGTTTTACTTTGCCTGGAAATCTGGTCAAATTGAGCTTTAACTGAATAGAACCCAAATACTTGTTGAGTGGGCTTAACTCATTTACCATGGTCAAGTGGCGGATTCAGAAATTATATAATGGGTATGCATAATAGACTTTAAGCTACATTAGGTATACACTATTGATTTATCAATAATTATTTTTGTCAAAATAAAGCCAAGTCTAAAGAAAAATGTTTATAATATGTGCACTTGCATAATTGCATACCCGTGATGTTATGCAAATCCACCCATGTTACCTCCCTAATCTCATATCTTTCAATAAGAAACTTTGCATATTCCCTTGCATGAAATTTGGAAGATCCCCAAATTTGACTTTTTAGGTTTTGATGAACATGTATGGCCGAATCTAGCATGCAATGTGCAAATATCAAAAGCTTGGGAAACAAAACGAGCATTTCTAGGAAAGATACAGTCTGCTTAGTAGAGCAGAACAAACTCCTTCAGAAGGTGTTTGAGTGATATTGGATGGAATCCACGAAAGTAAATGAGCAGAGGAAACAAATGAAGGTACCACTAGAGTTGAATTGCTTAATGGCAAGGACTTAGTTTGTAAAGTCCTGAAGTATACATTTGTTTGGATATAAATGAACATGGAATTTCTGGTTTTTAAGCAATTACACAGATATATGCAACATTGGTTGTAACATATATACTCTGAGAGTAACTCTCAGCTTTGTTACTCAGAGTCAATTAAAGTCGGAGTATCCAGTGCCGAGAGTCAGGCACGGACGGTCATTTTTCTGATGAGTTGGCATGTTTTCGGCTTAAAATGGCATGTCCAATGTCCAATTCCACACCCACATCGTAGTGTTGAGAGTACCCAACATGGGCATTTGAGGTGAATTAGGAGTCCGAGTAACACATTCTCAGCTTAGTGGAAGCACAGAAATTGCTGTGAGATTTAAAGAGGAGAATCATATCAAGTATTTACAAGTGCAATAGATTCGATATAAAATTCCAGCCCATCCATGTCTTCTTGTCACAAGGAGACCTGAAGTTGAGCTCGAACATCTCCTTTGTAATGTCGCCTGATTCGCAAAATCCAACAAGCTTTGCAACGATCTCAGCGCTCTCCTGCACGTGCTGCATGTCAAGAGGGTCACTCCACAGTTTGTTCACCAACAGCAACCTCCGTTTACCTTCAGTGGGGATATCCCATTTTCTGTATAGAGCTTCCCTCTCCTCTGGAGAAAATCTTGAACTAACCCTCTTCGCCAGGTTTTCCCTCTCTTGTTTAAGAGCCTTGATGCTGGATTTAAGACATGGTTTCTCAGAATACATAATGTGTCGTACTTTATAATTTAAGGAATTTCAGAACATTTCAAAGCAAAATCTTCTCTGGTTGTGAACCACACATCATACAAATTGTGTTCATAAACTCTTCTCCGTTACCCCCACCCCCCCCAAAAAAAAAGAAAAAGATTTTCAAAGTAAAGTTGTGCCAAAGAAATGAGACAATACCTTGCTGAAACATAGCTGGCTGGCTCATCACTGAGGAGTGCAGGGCTTGCATTTCCAAGTTCCGACAAGTGCTGTTCTAACCAAGTCAGCCTTCTAAGCTCAACTTCCATGTAAATCTGGTCAGCAGGATCTCCTCTAAATAATAAGTAAAACTGTGTCCGGTGCACCAGTGAGACGTGGCACAAATGCCATAACATGACTATTTGCTTTCTTTGTTCTTCAAACTGATAGATCCAAGCCATAGGAGATCGATCAATGCCATCTTGCATGCTGCCTGCTCCTTCATTAGCCTCCAGTTGTAGCACCTGCTTTGCACAAAATTTGGTTATGAGAGCTCAAGATACTGAGACATATATAATAGATTCAAGGACATGCAGTCAGCAAAATTGCAAGACAATAAGAGACCAACTAAGGGCCCGTTTGGCCTATCTTCTACCAATTTCTACTTCCCATCTCACATTCCTCGTGCCCCATCCCTACTCCATTTCCACCTTCACCTTTAACTTCTTAAAAGTCCAAATGACCCTACAAATGGAAGTAGAAGCTACAAATTGTAGCTTCTACTTTAGCCCCATTTTCACTTCTTTGAACTTCTTACAAGTTGAAAAGAGGGGATGGGAGAGGAGGAATCAGAGAGGAAGAACTGAATAAGCAGGAGTTTGTAGAACCTAGGCCAAATAAGCTCTAAATTATCAACTACAACAATAGATAATGGAGAATGGAGGATAAATGCTAAGAACCCTGCTTAATGACATAATCAAAATCCGCACCTGACAAACCAGAAGCTGCTTTTGATACTGAAGCTTGGCGACTCTTTCCTTTAATTCAGTAAAATATACTCTAATATTGCGCGTTGTCTCCTCAAGTGCAGTGTTGAACTTTTGCATTTTCTTCACACTTGCAGCATTTGGTTTTTGTCTTGCAGGAGTATTCTCCCTAGAGGAAAGAGAATTGCCAACTTGTTGCTCACCTTTCACAGGGGTGGTTTTACACGAATTCGATAAACTATCACCAGATGGCACTGTACTCTTATGGTCCGCAAGCTTATTACCAATCTCGTCCAATGTCCTTCGTGAAGAAGAAAGAGGAGTACATGGAGCCCTTATGAAATTGGGGCTGTTGGTTAGGCTAAATGGATTCGATTTCTTCTTTTTAGACTGCATCTTTGAATCTGGAGTATCCTCACTGTTTGGAATAACACAAACCAGCTTATCTAGAGTACTTTGGACATTCTCAAGCTTCTTTTCTAAATCTTCAATTGTGCGCCCCTCAGAGTCCAATCTAATAATCTCCTCCTTTAAATCATTTTTATCCCTGACAACAATTTCTTCGGGAATAGAACTGACTACTTGCATATTTTTTATCTCAGAAAGCAGCTTTGCAACATTTTCAGCTGCATCTTGTGTCCCCAGCCTGTTACAAGCAACTTCCTCTTGAAGTACATTCAGAGCTCTATTTGCTTCTTCACCAATCTGCCTCTGCAGCATTTCAAGTTTCTTGATTTCGTGCACTAAGAGAGAAGGGTCTGTGGAAGTAACTGATTGCCGAAGCATCGCCTGCCTTCCAGCTTTACTTAATTCCCAAGTTTCAGGAGTAACTTTTGAGATCGTGTCTGATGGAAAAGCAAGACACTTTTTCGCTTGAAGAGATGGCCTAGATAGGTTTGATTCCTGAATTGGCAAAGATAATGACCAAAAATGGACAGCAATTTAATTGGAGAACAATTTGAAATAGAAATGTAATATTCATCCTTTACCTTCCTTTCTTTGCGTGCACTTCTTTCTACCTCAAGCTGAGACTGTGCAAGATCCCTTTGGCGCTTGAGCTCTCTCATTTCCCTCTCCATCTGTATATGTAACAAAATACTTGTCAGTCAAATGATGGGGGACCAGCTTTCTTTCTTTCTTTGTTTTGTTTCTTCTCTTTTGGTAATGGTGCTAGGGACTCACTTTGAATTCAATTTGACATGAAAATTCGAGTATGTAAAGTGAACATAAAGACTGTTTACTCGCTATGAGGCATACCTTCTGGATTTTCAATTCTTTCTCAATCAGTAATGTCTTTAGAGTTGGGGAAGATGAGGGTTCTGGGCTTCGCAGCTCTGCTTCCAATCTAGCAACCTCGTCTTGTAGCTGCTTGACCAACTGTTGGCCTGAAACAACCTGACCAAAGAAGAAAACTTGTGAATTCGATGAAAACAACCAGTACATTATGTGAGCTGCATTGCAAGATTAACTGATGACATAAAGTTTACTTTTGCCATGAGAGTTTCCGTAATGATATCTTACCACATTCACTCGAGCAGTGTTTGTAACTTCCTTTGCGCTAGTTGCAAACAAGAGTGTGTTGCGTGATTGTTCAACAAAACTCAGTGCTGGACTTAAGGTACATATGATTGCAGTTCGTGCATTTCCCCCTAGTGAAGACTGTAATATTCGTGTGAGTTTTGATTCTCTGTATGGTATGTGGCCAGTTCTTTTTCCACAGCTGAGAAAAAAGAAGACAAAAAAGGGGGTAATCAGCTGACCTACGAGTCATCTCTTATTGAAATTTGTGTTCAATGTGATCAACTCACTGATTAACTTAATCCCACGGAAAGCAACTGCAAACATTATACTACCTTTCAACTAAATTTTGATGACACATTGTTCCTTCTCGATAGAATTTACATATAAAGAGACCATCAGTGGACATAGTCTACCATCTTCATAACAAAAATGAGAAAAAAAAAAAAAAAAGAATCTTAGTGTCCCAACAAAGTTAAGCCTATACAGTACCAACCTCAGTTTTCTGATAACTTGTGTGAGTGTCAACAAACTGCGATTGATGTGACTTCCTTCCTTAAACCTTATACCATCAGTTTTAGTTTGAGAAGCACGCTCGCTTCCAGCAAGGTCGACAAGATTCTGAAAATTTTCGACTTCACAGATAAATACTCGTCACTTGCAATAATCAAGAGAAGAACAAAGTAGAAGAAAGTACCAGGCTAGCTATGAAAGACTTCACACGTCCTGAAGTTTCTCTGAGACGACTCTCAATGCTCTAAATGAAGAAAGAAAGTGAGATACATTGCAGGAAAATAAGTACTCAGTTCTATTCTGAAACCTTCTAATCAAAATAATAACAAAGATGATAGAGCATGATGGAAATGTGGAATTCATGTGAGAGAATAACAAATGAAACAGGAATTTAACTTATGTTGGGAACAGTATTTCTTTGCAACTGAACCCCACCTACAAAAAGAACAGAAAAGTGGAAAACCCCAGCCAAGAGCCCAATACCATCAGATCTTTTTTCTATACAAAGAAGCAGAAGTAACCATTACCAGTCTTATTATCTGATGTGATCTTGAGCTTTTATCATTCAGAGCAGTTCCCCCCACTTGTCTTTGAGCTGCAAAGAGAGCATATGCAACAATGTGGTTAAAATTGTTGTGGTCTGATAGTTTTGCTCAAAGTTGCAACATTTTTTTTTTATGAATCCATGAATATCACCTTCACAGATGCCAATTAAGTGCTTCAGATGCTCACTGTCCTTTACTACCACTTCAACAAGCTTTTCAACAATGGTTCCTTTCTGCAGCCGAGAGATTGCTTCTCTTAATCAAATGCAAATAACTTAGGTATAAGTCACTGAGTATGTGCTAACAAATACCTCGGGATCATCCAAAAGCCGAAGTTGTCCAGAGCTACTATTCAAAAGGTCAACTACAGTCTCATTGTAGATCTCCAAGGCAGAGATTTTTAAAGTGAAATCGGTTTGAGGATTCTGTAGACATGTTTTAGCAAGCATGTAAGTATGAAAAAAAGCTTCAAATGGGAAGTTTATCTTAAAATTCATGCTCAGCTATATGAGAAACAAGGTGAAATAGAGATTGAAGGTGAAAGATCTAAGTTTGAAACTTACATTTCTCATATGTTCATATATGTCCTCAATTGCATAATCAGTAATTCCTCTCATGGTAAATGTTTTGCCGCTACTAGTCTGGCCGTAAGCAAAAATGGTTGCTGCAAGAAGCAAAACTCAAATTAACACCACGAGCACCTTCGCCAGAACTCAACTAAACCAAAAAATTCTTCAAAGTTACCATTAATTCCAGTAAGAGCAGATAAAGCAACGTCTTTTGCCCCCTCTTCGTATACTCTGGCAGTTACACAAGTCGGTCCAAATACTTTATCTGCCACACAAGGAGTTGTCAGGTTAAGCTTACAAAAGTTACAATTCTTGTATTGTTCATTATTTGCATGTCAATTTTCAGAGGTAAATTGCCTGGAAAACTCACACAACAGAAGCAAAACAGAACTATTTCAATTAGCCAAGTCATGGTGTAATTGCCTAACTATATGATATGACTCTTTTCCATTGTACAGCATATTTTGGCATCACTTATATGAAAACTCAACCTGTGTCAAGCCATGAAGCAGTCACCCCATATAGGTGACTTGACACATGACACAATACGATATGCATGTCAGCATGTCCGAGCACATATTAAACTTTTCACCACCATACCCTCTATAAAAGGCGTTTCGCTATGTCTACGTCGTGTCCATGTCGCCTACTAGGTATCAATCAACAGATTCCAACAAGAAAGTTACCCTTTACTAGAATGTCAATGCCAGCACAAAATAGAAGACAAAATAAATGTAGCAATACCAAATGTAAATGAAGAAGAAGGCTTCTCATCATTTGGGTTCTTGAAGACAATTGTTCTGTCATCTGGGCATTCCCAGGCTATCAAGTCATACATGGCTTGTTCTCTTGAGCTCAATGGCCGCACTCGAACCGTGACCAATATCTTCTCCTCTCGAACCTTAGTGCCCCCCGGGGTCGACGAAGGGGTGCACCGGATCTTTGATAATGGGGTCACCGGCTCTCTCATTGTCATATACTGTGCAAAATTAGTTCTGGCATTTTAACAAAGACTTGATCAAAAAATGGGTCTTTATACAGTAAACGGGAAACTGAAACTGATTTAAACAGAAGAAATTTCTAATTTGGAAAATGGGAAGAAAAATTTAGGAAACCCAAATCCAATTTTAAGAGCAAAAATAGAAATGATAATCAAGAAAAAAAGAAAAAAAAATACCCACTTAATAATCAGACATGCAATTTCATGGAAGGATAATAAGAGCAAAAATAGAAACAATAATCAAGAATTCCACAAGAATCTACATCAAACTCACGAATTTGATATTTAGGCGTAAATTAGTCGCAAAGAACAAAAGGAAAGAAGAAGTTGCTATATTAAGAAAAACCCAGATTCAAAAGGCAACAAAATCACCTGATTTGACCAAAATCGTAAGGAAAGGATGAAAATTCATCAAGTTTACTTACAATTTCAAGTCGAACTCGAAACTTTCTAAAAAAAGAGGTTGAATTCTTGAATCCACTGTCCTGCAATTTCGTGAAAGTTGAATCCCTAACTACTAAAATGCACCAAAATTTGGGGGAAAAGATTGCAGTGCTAAAGTTTGGGAAATGTTTGAACAGTGAGAGGAGTATAGTATATCAGAGATGTACAAAATTCGCTTTGGAAGAGAGAGAGAGAGAGAGACACTAGGGAGTAACGGCTACTTCGGCTATCACTTTTATTTCTTTGGCGGTGTTTACGGCTACCTGAGAAGATTAATATTCAAATTTGAGAATTTGATTCGAGAATTTACTTTTGTTACTGACTAGTGACGACTGACGAGTGCAAATGTGCAATGGATTGTAGTGGGAAGGAAGGGGTGGGTCTCTTTGGTTGCACGAGTATTATTGAGGCGTTGGTTGGAACCTTGGAGGTGAAAATGGGTCGGGTCAAGATCGACTCAGTCAAACACAGATGAATAAATTTGTTCCCGTGTATGTTTTACATAGAAATTTGAATTTCTAAGGTTCTCTTTTGATATACTTAACTTGTTTATTAGTGAGTCAAAAATCTTTCAGATAATATTTTTTTAAATAAGAATGTAGAATTGATTAGCCAAGGTTAAAGATTAGACTTGGTCGAAATTTACTCTCTACTCGCAACTAGTTTTTACTGTATATATGTTTGAAATTACAACAATATCCATCCGAGCAATGATACATGTCTTTTAAGAAGACACCTAAAAATACGAGTTGTAGTAAAACAAAATATAAATTATAGTAAAACATACATTTGACATAGTAAAAGATTTTATAATTTCTACTACAAAAAATTAAATTTACTACAATCTGTAAAACAATTTATTTAAAGCAGTATCTTCTTAAAAGACACATAACAATAGGCTATCCATTATTCTCCTAGCTATGAGGTATGGGGCTATTTAAGTTGGTAATCATGCAAAGGTCTAATTTAAACAATGACTTCTTTTTTTTAGGGTAACACAAATACTTTCTTGCTCTTGCTTTTTCTCTTTTTAGTTGTTATAGTCCATTAGGTGTATTGGAGATTTGGATAACATACAAAACTTTTATATTACTATGGTATGCATAACCCCGTATTCATATGAATAACTCATAGCTAGTGGATTGTACAAGTACATAGTGAGGACACCTTACTACATTCTTTCTGGTTTCTTAAGAATTATTATTATGAGAAGTGATTCCTCATAAATTAGTTGTCATTTTAATAGAAAATATTATCATTGATACTAGACAAGACTTGTTTTTGTTCTACAATGTGGAAGTGCTACACTGTTTTAGGGAGGGTATAATGTGGCAGCTGACTATATGGCAAGCTAGTATTAGCTATATACATCCCCATGTTACTTCTTTGGTCAACCCCGATTGACCAATCCATGGCTAACTTATTAAACATGGATGTTTTAGGTTCCGTAGTAAACTAACCTTAGTTATTCTTGCCTTTTCAAAAAAAAAAAAATGGAAAATTCCAATTGGTACCCTCGTGGTTAAGACATTTCCAATTGGTGCCCATTTTTTTTTTTTCAAATCCACATGGTGCCCCTGTGTTTATTCGTACTTGTTACTTGGTGACCTTAAATTTTAGAAAATTGTTGATTGAGGCGTGAAAATGCAGATGTGAAATCTTATCTTAGTTTTACCACCTATCTCAAAGTCCCCCTCAGCTGATCAGTTCCTCATTTCTCATATTCAAGCTTTAACTATGCTCCCCCAAACTTATCTATTACACCTTTAAGATTTAATTTTGCACCTCAAAACTTCAAGAATGATTGAGAGGAAGCACTAGAGAAATAAATAGAGAGAAGATGTGTAAAATCAATAATTTAGCTCCTCAATTAGCAACATTCTTAGAGAAAACGGTCACCAAGTATAGAAAAACTAAAAAATATAGGGGCACCATTTGGATTTTAAAAAAACATTGAGCACCAATTGAAAATGTCTTAATTACGAGGGCACCAATTGAAATTTCCTAAAACAAAAAATAATAATTGTCATTTTAAGCTTCAGAAAGGGGTGTGAACTCACTCTAGGACTTCATTTGTAGGGAATCATATTGATTAATTAAAAGGGACTAAGCGAGTATGAGGTTGTATCTTGATCCCATGTTTGCGGTGTTATGATTATTTTTCTAAGGTGTACAAATAATGTACTAAATGGTATATTTGAAGAAATCTGATGATTGGTTTTTTCTTTAGAGAAAAAATGCATTTCATATCATATTAAGAGGATGAGGGGGTAGCTTTCATTGTACCCATTTCAATTAATCCAAACACATTTTTTTAATCAATTTGTTGACTTAGCCTACATATTAACATGTTATATCCTAATTATAATCAGCAACTGATGTGACAGACTTTGGTTGAATATATATGTCTTTTAATCTAATTACGCAGATTTTGATTTACGTGTACGTTAATATTAGATGACACTTACCTATTGGAGGAAAAATTATTTCTAAAAGAAAAGATCAAAGTAGTAGCTATCAAATACGTGTTGCCAATTGCCACTAATTAAATAAGGCTGCTTAATTGCAAGATAAATACAAGGGGCAGAGACCAAATCGTATGATCATACTATACCATACAAGACTAAGCACATCCCCTTTGGGGAAATGTAAAATAAAATAAAATAAAACATACTATTATATATACATCAATGGAAATTATATACATTTGTGGGATAGATGTCTAATCAACGTATCTATTTTGTAGATACTTTTAGCTTAATAATGGAGTAGTATAATATTTAGAAATGTAATGGGGAATATTTATACGATAACAGTATAAAAACCTAATTTTCTAATTGAATAAAATTGTGCATTAATTTATTGCTGAATAATTAATCTCAAAAGACTTTTTTGCAATTGATTAGAAATATATACTTTTGAGTACCCTTTTTTTTAATAGTAAAGTTTTGAGTACTATTATCATACCAATATATATCCCTTACAAATTTAAATATTTTGCTAACATGTGTGTTAAAGTACAAGAAAAAATACTCATTAAACATTAGAGTCTTCTTACAAAACATACATGCTAGAAAACGTAGTAACCACCTATTTCTAAAATAAAACTACTCCCTTTGTTTTTTTGGGTGTCGTTTTAGAATTTTTTATTCAAATTTGACCATTGATTTGTGGAAAAAATACTTTGATTTATAATTTGGAATATTTTTTTTTGCTAAATTCGCATTAAAAAGTACTTTCATAATATCACATTTTATAATTCTTGTTTATATATTTTGAGAGATATTAATGGTCAAAATTCGACCTCGAAAGGCAAAAAAGCCACTTATAAAAATATACAGGGAGTAATAATTTTACAACCACCTAATAATTTCTCGAGTATAAAAAAAGTTAGGTAACCTGCACCTACATGAGTAAGTAGTAGATGTGGATAAGATAAAATCTCCCTTTATAATTATTTTAACAATGAAACTCAATATTTACTCATAAATTACACCGTTGGGTGTCTCAAATAGGACACCTAACCATTTTCTTTATTATGTGGAGTATATGGATCATATGAGTATATGATTGGGTATACATAAAGCTAATTAGGTGTCTCAAAGTCTCCTTATAGACATTTCCAATCCCTCCACATTTGGAGAATGGAGTTTCCTCCCTTCATGCCAACCCTCATACTTTCTCTTCTCACCATCATCCTCACACTACTACTAACAAAAACCTTCAATAAATTATCAAGTGATAGAAAGAGAGCCAACCTACCACCAGGACCAACAAAGCTGCCATTCATAGGCAACCTCCACCAACTCGCCGGTGCTCTCCCCCACCGCCGCTTCCACCAGCTCGCCACCAAATACGGGCCGTTGATGCACCTCCAGCTCGGTGAGGTCTCAACGGTCGTGATCTCCTCACCAGAGGCTGCGAAAGAGGTGACTAGGGCCCACGACGCGGTGTTTGCCAACCGGCCTAAGCTCCTCCTAGGGCAAGTGTTGTTCTATGGGGCTAAGGATATTGCGTTTGCACCATATGGGGAGTATTGGCGCAAGTTGAGGAATATTTGTATGTTGGAGCTTCTCACCCCTAAACGGGTCCAATCTTTTCGGCACATAAGGGAAGAGGTAGGCCTGAATTTGGAGTAATAATTTGCGAAAAAGTATAATAATAAAATTACTATTTTTGGATTCATTTTAAATAGTATTTTTAAAATTAGTTTTTTATAAGTTTTACATGTATATGATTACAATAATTTAAGATCAAAGTGTTGTCTTGGAGACCAATAATGTTTGACAACATTTTTCTAAAATGGAGGGAGTATATGAATAATTCCATATAAATACATATGGATATAATACACATGTAGCATATAACGATCGATACCATACAAATTGATATTAGGTAAAAATCAAATCTAGGACTTATATGACCAAGGAATATAGTTAGTGTCCCGCTTGGGGCATCAATGCAATGGGTACACCTCCATGAGTATTATTATTTCAAAATAACTTTAACTAATTTCGTAAAGTTACAGCTCACAACTATAACTAATTTTGCCAAACATAACCTTAGTTGACAAAACTTTCAATCTGTATCCCTTGTGTTGGATCTCATATTTATTCATCCAAATGAAGTGTTATGCACATATGTTAATGAGACATTGATTGAGTGAATAATGATCAAGTATTGGGTATATCAAGTTTTGTCATCATAGCTATCAAAATAGAAAAAGACTTTGGCTCAAGTTTGATGATTCTCACCTTCATGATGTGTGTTGAGTTTTATGAAGCAGAAAAGGCCTTAGCAGTAAGGTACATAATTTGTACTTATAGCTCTATATATGCATGGTTCACCAAGTCCAACTTATTAACGAAGTACTTTAAATGTATCTTTTCAGGTAGTGTCAAACGGCATCAAATCTATTGCTGAAAATTCAGGTTCTACAATTGATCTATCTAGAATAATTTTCCAATTATCAAACAATGTCATAGCTAGGACAGCTTTGGGAATTAGGGGCAAAGATCAAGAGACTTTCGGAAAGATTATCGGGCAGGCAGTTAATGTAGCTTCTGAATCTGGAGCAGCTGATATTTTTCCATCAGTTAAATTAATTGAATGGATTACTGGGATTAGGAGGAAGATGGAGAAGATGTTCCAGAAATCTGATAAACTGCTTGAAGATATTGTTAATGATCATCGAATTAAGAGGAATTTAAGGAGAGAAAATAAAGTATATCAGAATGAACATGAGGAAGATTTGGTTGATGTTCTTTTGAAATTTGAGGATGATGTTAACTCCGAGTTCTCCTTGACTAGCAATAGTATCAAGGCGGTTTTACTGGTGAGATGCCTTAATTTCTCTTCTTGCTTGTTATCATTATCATTATCGCAATGTCTCTCATGTAGTTCCAGTTTCCACAGGATAAAATGTAGGAGTATATTTTTTTTGGATAATACGAGTTTGTGTCAAAGTTAACGATGACTCTGAACTATTCACCCATATGCATATATCTACCTGGCCTGTATGTAGGACGTATGGACTGCAGGAATCGACACATCAGGAGGAGTAATAGAATGGGCAATGTCGGAGATGCTAAGAAGCCCCGAAGTAATGCAAAAAGCACAAGCCGAGGTTAGACAAGTGTACCAAGGGAAGGGAACAGTTGATGAGTCGAACCTCCACAAACTCGAGTACTTAAAACTTGTCATCAAAGAAGCCTTGAGGCTACACCCTCCGCTCCCTCTCCTCCTCCCTCGAGAATCATCAGAACGATGCCAAATCTTCGGATACGACATCCCTCCCAAAACTCAAGCCATCATCAATGCATGGTCCATTGGGAGGAACCCGGAGGTGTGGCCTGAACCCGACAAGTTCTATCCAGAGAGATTCCTCGACTCTTCGATTGACTACACAGGGAATAGTTACGAATTGATCCCATTTGGTGCTGGGAGGAGGATGTGCCCTGGCTGGTCATCTGGTTTGGCTGTTGTTGAGATCCAACTTGCTATGTTTCTCTACCACTTTGATTGGAACCTCAGTGATGGAATGAGCCCTAAAGATTTAGACATGGATGAAACTTTCGGCCTTTCGGTAAAGAGGAAAAATGCATTGTGTGTTATTCCCACTCCTTATCATTCATCATTTGTATCTCAGGTGGTTTAATGCAGCTTTTGTGATACAGACAATATAATCCTATATAATTAACCAAGAAAACATGATTGTGGCTTGGAAAGTTGGAATGTAATGGTTTATTTACAAGGAATACATTTTCTTCAAGAACTATCTAAATCAATCATAATTGATTTTGGGGTATAATGCGATGCACGTATAGACCAACAATAGTAATATATAGTTTGAGCTTTTCGCATTTCGTGATAGGAACTAAAAAATATGAGCATTTCGCATTTCAAATCAAGATTTTCTCATCTAGTGGATGATTGCAAGTTTTTGGGAAGTAAAATCCACAAGGTGGCTTTTGAACATGATTTTAGAGAATCTAACATGGTAGCAGATTTTTTGGCTACACACATTTTCTTTTAACTAGTGATATTTTGTGTAGCAATCGGTTTTCAAGTTTAACCCCATTTGATTGTGATGGGTTACCACCTAAGCCGCCTACTCAATTGTAATTAGTTTGTTAATTGTTTGTTAATAGTTTGTTACATTTTTTTATTAGATACTCATAACAGAATTCCCTCTAATGTACAATTGTATATAAGTAGGATGTACATATATCAAAAACCAAGATGATTCATTACAATATATCATTACACAACACAGAAAACTTCTCTCTCCTCTCTTTTCTCTCCCTTTTTTCTCTCTCCTGCTTTAGCTCAGCGATTATCATGGTATCAGAGCTAAAGCTCTAAATTCCCCATTTTCTTCTTTCGTTTCATTCTCGATTGATCGAAATCGATTCTTCGATCGATCTTGCTTTCTTCGTATTCTCTAATTTCTCCATTGAGAATTCAACTTCATCAATTTCTCATTTCGTTTTCGATCGATTGGATTGCCTTCTTCAATCGATCCAGCTCCTAATTTGGGGAATCAGAGTGTATTTGATCCAATTTTCGCTTCGATCCTTGCGAAAATGTCAAACGATCAGATTACGATCAATCCTAATGATGAATTGTGCATTCATCACGGAGATTTAGCGAGCAATTTCACGCTTGCAACTCAGAAACTCAACGGCGATAACTATGGCGAATGGAAGCGTGCTGCAGAGATTTCTTTGAGTGCTAAGAACAAGTTAGGGTTCGTCAAAGGAACCTACACAAAGCCAGTTGATCAAATTCGATTGATTTACTGGGAACGCTGCAACAATGTTGTGATTTCTTGGATTTTGCACTCTGTTGAACCAGAGATTGGGCGTAGCATACTTTACTACACCACAGCTAAGGAGATTTGGGATGAACTTCAAGAAAGGTATGCTCAATCTAACGCTCCAAGAAAATTTCAAGTTCATAAGCATATTGGAGAGATAAGTCAGGGAAATAATTCTGTTAGTACTTACTATACTCAATTAAATACTTCTTGGGACGAGTACATGTCATTGTTGAGTTTGCCAGTTTGTTCTTGTGGTACTGGTGCTGCTTTCTTGGGAATTCTACATGAACAACAAGTGATGCATTTTCTTATGGGATTGAATGATGTCTATACTCCTATTAGAGGAAATATTCTCATGATGCAGCCGCTTCCTACTCTGAGTCAGGCTTATAGGTTGATTCTACAAGATGAGAAACAAAGAGAATTTAATTCTCCTGTCACCATTACTAGTGACACTACTGCTCTTGCAACATCATATCAGAGGAATTTTCAAGGAAATAAGGCACATTCAGGCAAGTGGAATGGTTCTGTGCAGCCAAAAAGTAATTCTGGTGTTAGTGTGAACAATCAGGGTGTTGTTTTCGGGACTGCACCTAATGGCAGGAGGTCCAAATTCTTTTGTGATCATTGCAAAGTCTATGGTCATAGCATAGACAGGTGTTACAAGATCCATGGTCCACCCAAGGACAGAGGGAAGAGGGCAGCCAATTCTGTTCAAGTTGTTCAGCAGTGTGATGAAGATAGCAATGGTAATGGGGGTAATGTTGACAATAGCATCGGGATGTTGACTCCACAACAATGCACTCAAGTTCTGGCCTTGCTATCTCAGCATCACCTGGATACTCCTTCTACAAGTTCAGCTTCTTCTTCAGCTTTCTTGGCAGGTAATGGCCTCTGTCTCTTATCTTCTGGTGTGGACCTGAAATGGATCATTGATAGTGGGGCTTCTGACCACATAACTCCTCATTTAAACCTTTTCACCACCCATAAACCTGCCCATTCAACCTGTTCTATTACAATGCCAAATGGTCTTCAAGCTAAAGTTCATAATGTAGGCACTATGCATTTATCCAATGGTTTAGTTTTGCATGGTGTTCTGCATGTTCCAGATTTTCAATTTAACCTGTTATCTGTTCAAAAATTAGCCACACAACTTTCTGCTCATATGTCATTTACTAAAAATGAATGCACACTTCAGGTTCCCTCGATGAGGCAGCCTCTGGCCCTTGGTAGGCAA
Organism: Mesembryanthemum crystallinum; assembly: GCA_030267885.1. NCBI lineage: Eukaryota > Viridiplantae > Streptophyta > Magnoliopsida > Caryophyllales > Aizoaceae > Mesembryanthemum > Mesembryanthemum crystallinum. The sequence continues at coordinate 26,580 of BSSO01000588.1, forward strand.
GAGAATGGATTATACTATGTTGAAAATGCTGTGAAGCAGACTTCTGCACCTAGTGTTGTCTCTCAGGATGGTTCTGCTGCCACACTTTTTTCAGCAAATCAAGCTTCTAAATCTGATTCTCAAATTTGGCATTGCCGTCTTGGACATTTGCCTTTTGCTAAACTCAAGTCTATTTCTTCTATTTCTTGTTCTTCATGTGATGTTATCTGTGATGTGTGTCCTAAAGCTAGATACATAGGTCATCTTTTCCCCTTAGTTCCATTAAATCTACTGCTGTTTTTGAGTTGATTCATGTTGACATTTGGGGGCCCTATGCTGTTAATACATACAATGGATTCAAATATTTTCTCACTATTGTTGATGATTTTTCTAGAGCAACATGGACACATTTGTTTGCTTCTAAGGCTAGTGCTTTTTCCATTCTCTCTTCTTTCATTGTCCATGTTGAGAAACAATTCAACGCTGTTGTGAAAATTGCTAGAAGTGATAATGGCATAGAATTCAGAGATAATACTGCCTTAGCCTTCTATGAATCCAGAGGTATCCTTCACCAAACTTCCTGCAATGACACCCCTCAACAAAATGGCATTGTTGAGAGAAAACATCAGCACTTGCTTGAAACAGCTAGGGCATTCTATTTCCAAGCCAAATTACCTGTCAAATACTGGGGTGAATGCATATTAACTGCTTCATATCTTATCAATAGATTTCCTCTTTCTGTCCTTAACAACAAAACTCCCTATGAAATCCTCTACAATCAGCCTACATCTTACAATCATTTGAAAGCCTTTGGGTGTCTTGCTTATGCCTCCACCTTGAGATACAACAGATCTAAATTTTCTCCCAGAGCTACTCCTTGTATCTTCCTTGGCTACCCCACTGGGAAGAAGGCCTACAAACTCTTAAATCTTGAAACCAAACAAATTTTCTACAGCAAAGATGTTACTTTCCATGAAACACACTTCCCTTTTCATTATCTCCCTCAATCAGCTTCTCTTCCACCATTTCCTTCTGTTCAACAAGATATTTCTCCCATTTTCCTTCCTCAAACTACAACTTCTTCTTCCGTAGATACCGCTGGTAATCCTCTCTTCTCTGACCAATCTTCCTCTTCTTCCACTTCTTCTTCCTCTGCTTATCAAACACATGAGTCTTCTACTTCTTTTTCTCCATCTTCCCAAACACATTCTTCTTCCTCTGAGTCTTCTACTACTGTGGCAGAACCTAGGAGATCTACTAGGGTGCATAATAAGCCTGCTTACTTACAAAATTATGTGTGTAATAGTGTGCATTCTTCCCATTTACCCAAACATTGGTGTAACCTCGTCTCCTTTTCTTCTTTACCCATGTCCAATCAAACTGAAATTGCTCAACACACCACATATATTGAACCAACTTCCTACCATGAGGCCTCACAAGATCCAAATTGGGTTGAAGCCATGAGGAAAGAGATTGAAGCCTTACAAGCTAATGGAACCTGGGAGGAATCTGACTTGCCTCCAGGTAAGAAGGCGATTGGGAACAAGTGGGTATATAAAGTCAAATTGAATTCAGATGGTTCTCTTGATAAGTATAAGGGCAGATTGGTGATTCTTGGCAATCACCAGAAGTTTGGCATAGACTATTTTGATACATTTCTCCTGTGATTAAAATGGCAACAATTAGAAGTATTATTGCTCTTGCTGCTTCTCGACACTGGCAGATTCATCAACTTGACATCAATAACGCTTTTCTTCATGGTGATTTAGACGAGGAAGTATATATGAAGATGCCTCTTGGCATCCCCAATCCTGGTAACAAAGTGTGTAAACTAAAAAAATCCCTTTATGGGTTAAAACAAGCAAGCAAATAGTGGTTCACCAAGCTGTCTTCTTCTCTCAAGCAGTTGGGTTATGTGCAATCCAAGAATGACTACAACCTCTTTCTCAAGAAAACTTCAGATCATATTACCATAGTTGGGGTTTATGTGGATGACATTATAGTGACAGGTTCTGATTCAGTAGCCATTGAGAAATTGAAGGTTTATCTTCACAAGGAGTTCACTACCAAAGATTTGGGTTTGCTTCATTATTTTCTTGGGATTGAAGTGTCTTATGTTCCAGAGGGTATTGTTTTGACACAAAGGAAATTTTCCAAGGAACTTCTTGAAGATTCTGGTTTGCTACATGAAAAGCCAAGCTGCTACTCCTCTTCCCCAGCATCTCAAATTGCTCTCTACAGATGGCACTCCTCTTCCAGATCCTTCAATCTATAGATGCCTTATTGGTAAATTGAATTTTCTTACTAATACAAGACCTGACATCTCTTTTGCTGTCCAGACTCTCAGTCAACACATGCAACATCCCACTTCTTCCCACCTTGCTGCTGTACATCACTTACTGAGGTACATCAAAGGGACACTTGGTCAGGGTATATTGTTGAATGGTTCACCTGAGTTAAGTCTTCACGCCTACTCCGATTCAGACTGGGGAGCTTGTCCTTTATCTAGAAGGTCTGTCACAGGGTACATAGTATTGTTTGGAGGCTCACCAATAAGCTGGAAATCTAAGAAACAGTCTACTGTAGCTCGTTCTTCCTCTGAGGCAGAATACAGGGCTATGGCCCAGGCTGCTTCTGAGTTGACATGGCTTGTCAGGCTGCTAAAGGAGATGGGTGTCACTGCCCTCAGGCCTGTCACCTTACATTGTGACAATCAATCTGCCCTGCATATAGCCAAAAATCCTGTGTTCCACGAGAGGACCAAACACATAGCCATTGATTGCCATTTTACTCGAGAAAAGGTGCTTGAAGGGCTGATTCAATTGAGCTATCTTCCTACACATTCCCAGCTTGCTGATGTCCTCACGAAGATCATGCCTGCTAATCAGTTCAAACTTCTCTTGTCCAAGCTGGGGATGTCTTGTCATCCATCCTCCAGCTTGAGTGGGGGTGATGTGTTACCACCTAAGCCGCCTACTCAATTGTAATTAGTTTGTTAATTGTTTGTTAATAGTTTGTTATGTTTTTTTTATTAGATACTCATAACAGAATTCCCTCTAATGTACAATTGTATATAAGTAGGATGTACAGATATCAAAAACCAAGATGATTCATTACAATCATTACACAACACAGAAAACTTCTCTCTCCTCTCTTTTCTCTCCCTTTTTTCTCTCTCCTGCTTTAGCTCAGCGATTATCAGATTGTTGTAAGAATGTGTATGTACATGATTTGTAGGGGTACTTATGTACAAAAATGTAAAGGATTGTTAAGTAAGGCCCCGTTCGGGTAGGTTTTCAGTTTCGAGTTGTCAAAATTTTTAAAACTGAAACCAGTTCTAAGTTGCAAGTGTTGGCTGTATTTTTCATTTTTCAATGATGACGATGATTATGATCACGATTGGCAGCAGGAGGATTACTAAAGCCAAAGCTGAAGAGAGACGAGAGAGAGAGCGCCAAAGTTAGAGAGAGCAGACAAAAAATTGCAATTCCAATTGATTAATGAGGTCCGAGTTTATGAATCATGAATCACGCCATAGTCATCATCGGGTCTTGCGGGTGAATGTCCGACTATTTGCAACTCAAAACAGAGCCTAAAAATCATTTTTTTTTTTGTTTTTAAAATCAGGAGCTCAGTTTTCAAATTGACCAAAATACTCAGTTTAGCCCCAATTTTACCGAACAAGTTTCTGTTTCGAAATTGATTTTAAAAACCAAAAACTTGCAACTCACAACCACCCCGAACGGGGCCTAAGTTAATGTGACAGTTTCATTCTGACCAAAAAAAAAAAAAAAGGAAATGTATGCTTACGCTTCAAAGAAGATAAGTTAAGAAAGGAAGGCATATTTCCATAAAAAATTTAGGAAAATTGTTTTCTAATAATCCAACCTTTCAGTGAGTTGCAGAAAATAATGCCACCTTTCATATTTGCAGAGAATAATCCCACATTTCACTATAGTTGCACGAAAAGATCCCGTGTGGACGCAATTACTTCTCTGTTAGATTTTTATGACGCAGCGTTGACTATTATTATTATTTCCTTTTCTTTTTACTGGATTTCTTTTTACGTCATTAAAATCTAATGGATAAGGTAACGACATCCACCTGAGACTGTCTCATGCAACTATAGTGAAATGTGGGATTATTCTATGTAAATATGAAAGGTTGGATTATTTTTTACAACTCGCTAAAACGTTGGATTATTAAAAACCAATTTTCCAAAAATTTAAAGAGTCGGTTGAAAATGAAGCTTGCAAATTGGTGAAAAAGTCATGTACTTGTGTATACTGATAAGGCTATGTTCTCTTCACCTTATTTTAGCTTATATTCAGTTCAGTTCAGTTCAGTTCAGTTCAGTTCCGATCAGTTCAGATCAGTTTAGTTCAGTTCCGATCAGTTCAGTTCAGTTCAGTGCTAATCAGTTCAGTTCAGTTCAGTTCAGTGCATATTATTATTATTATTATTATTATTATTATTATTATTATTATTATTATTATTATTATTTTCGTTGTTGTTATTTATTTGGTTAATTATTTATATAAGTTTATC
>BSSO01000589.1:0-31090 GCA_030267885.1 Mesembryanthemum crystallinum
AAAAAGGAGTTAGCTATTAAGCTTAGCAACGATTGTGTAAAATAATACTAACTATCTCAAGTTAGGTAACCTTTTCAAAAACATAACTACCTCAATCACAATCCACTAGTCCGCTACTCTCAGACACTATAGTTATCGAACCCCTAAAATTGTAGTTGCAAATGTTAGACCAAAACAAACTACTAAACTCTACTCTAAACTTTATTGTCAAACACATATGTAGGGCTGTACTCCTTAATTTTGTTATAAATATGTTTACACCAATCTTTCTTGAATGTGGTTATAGGAACCTCCCAAACTCCCAACGTATAATCTCAAACATTACACAAACAAAATCGTAGATGTATTTATGCCGTCGTAATTTTAGTACTTTGAGTTTGTATAAAATAAGGAATTCTTAGATTAATAGTACTTCCGTCCCTCACTTACCCTAACAAACCATGCAAACGCAAGTCCCCTACTTACCTTAACAAACCAATATTTTTCTCATATCCTTCCTTATTCACCCTTCCATTATCTATTCAATCTAATTTAAAATTATACTTTCTCTCTCCAATCACTATCTCTATTCAAATTTTTTTCCTCCCTCACACCACACTACATATTATTTTAATGTATCTCAATAAGGACAAAAGAGGCAAAATTGACAATCCCTAAATCCCTCATGAATACTGATTTGTCAAGGAAAGTTGGGGACAGAGTGAGTATGATCCTCCCAAATTTCATCATTTATGACCACATATAAAAAGAAAGTTTCTTAAAGCTTTTCCTCATATTCAGTGAATGCTAGCTTATGATAGTTGAAAGTGTGGAAATAATTTACTTACTTTTATCAATGATGATTTTGATTGAGATTGAGATTCTATAATGATTAATACACTTATTTCTCTACTTCTTAATTGATGATTAATACACCTCCTATTATCTTAATTGGGGTCATCGTGGGACCAACTGGCCATTACCCCCACAACCACAAATACAATCATATCACCGTTGAAATTTTGGTACTTACCATTCATTAATCATTCGATTTCTGGGGTAAAACGACGACGTAGCATCCTGCTTCTACCTTCACGGTTTCACCTACTGATGAATCCGCGCCCACCCATTTCTTTCGGATCTTTGTCTTTAATTTTCAGCCTTCGCATGAATCAACGGTACCTTATTCTTTTAAAATTCAACAAAGGCCGTATAAACCCTTAATGTTATATGTGTTTGCCACACAAATCCCCAACGTTGAAAATGGGTCATATAAACCCCTAACATTGTCAATTTGGCCATATAAACTCCCAACGTTGTCAATTTGGCCATATAAACCATTGGGTAACCAGAAAATGGGAGAGTGGTTTATACACTCCGATTATACAAGTGGGAAAGAATGAATTTAGCTTAAATTTACATTTAATATTAATATAACTAGCACAAATAGTTTTTTGTTTAATACAACTAGCTTAGTATAATTTTGTAAGTGCGATCAATTGATATAACTAGCTTAATATATTGTTATAGTGCGTTCAATTAATGAATTGATATTTCCCTTAAGGAAAAAAATAAACTAGCACTAAAATAAAAATAAAAAAATTGTTCAACAATTTTATATAGTGATCCGGAAACTACTTGGCATTTTGTTTTTTCGATCAGTTATATGCTCAAGTTTATTCAAATTAATTTTCAATCCCTTGTTCCTCTATAAAGGTGATGACGAGTAACAAATTATTGAGATCATTTTTTTGGAAGTTAATACATGGTAATATATTAAAAAAAAAAAACCACTGAAATTCAAAATATAAGATACTAAAGGTTTTTTTTTAATTATTATTAAAGATCAGCCATAAAAATAATATTATGATTAATTGTTTTGTAGTCTAATAATATGATCAAGTATTCCTCTTATTAATATGTTGAAAACAGAGGGGTAAGGGAAATAAAGATAAATAAATAATTAAATAAAAATAAAAAATTATATCTCAAGAGTGTGAACGCACTTTCCGGCCATAAGTGGTCTACATGACCAAATTTTCAACGTGGGGGGTTTATATGACCCATTTTCAACGTCGGGGGTCTGTGTAGCCGAAAACTGTAACGTTAAGTTGTATACTTATTTACAATGTTTATCAACTACTGACTGAATCATCAGTCTAACCTTTTGGTTCAATTGGTTGATTTCATATATATATATATATATATATGTGTGTGTGTGTGTGTGTGTGAAAATAATGTCACATTGAGATCGATTATTATCAACGTTAAACGTACCATTGAATATAAGACATGAGAGTTCAGTGGTAGAACACTCACACCTCCTATATTGGTATTAGGCATTCAAAAACTCATTATATCATCAATTATTGGCCGGATCGATTGTGTTATTTATGTCTTGTGATCTTTATGGGTCAATTCCCTCTCCTTTGAAATAATGATTTCATGTGTTAATACCCTTGTTATATATATAAAGGAATACGAACAACTATTATTAGTTTATAAAGTGAGGGTGTGTTCACACATCAACTTATCCAATTGGTGTTGTGTTCAGTTCAATTCATTTCAGTTTTGCAACTTATATTTACTCACACATATTAATATTTCAATGTCCATTTAGTTCAAAAGATCGTGTTATATCTAAAATGAACACATACCAATATGAAAATTGTATCTCGATATTAGCCTCACAAAATTATTGTCACAAAATTCTATTTTTATAGGTTTCACCAATATACAATAATGTCTAGGTTGTAAAATTTCCGTGAAAGACAAATTAATGGAGCAACTCAATGGATAGAATAGTTGTTGCAAAAATGTTACAATAATATGAGACCTACATGTTTTGATTAATATTAATCGTCAACATTGGTGATTAAACTAATTAGGAATAGAATGATCAGCAACCATTGCGCCATGCACGTCCAAAACTTCCAGTTTGTATGTTTGTGCATTAAATAATCAAAGGCAATTAAGTAGTCTTATAACAAATAAAACATCACCAGTTTCACAACCGGGATTAGTGCCTTTTATCAATATACTATTTGTTTCGATGGTACGAAAAAAGCTCTATTAAATAATAATAATAATAATAATAATAATAATAATAATAATAATAATAATAATAATAATAATAATAATTTTATGCTTGGTTGTTGAAACATGCTGTGGAGTATATATATTTGTAACTATTTCTTTGTATATGCTTGACCTTACAACACATACATAATAAAGAATCCTATGTACCAACTTCACTACAATAAAAATTATTTTAATGGACTTATATATATAATCATTCTTTTTAGTTAGGAGTATTAAGGATTGGCTGGTTTAGGTGGCATTTGGTGTTCTAATGACAATGAAATGAAAACCAAAGAGATAAAGATCTTAAATTCATCAGTTGTAAACTCATTGTCTGCTATAATATAATCCAATATCTCTATCCTTAGCCAAGGTAATTAGATGATCATGCTTATTGTTAACCATTTACATGTCGATAACCTCAATAAACTAAATTAAAAGGGAGGGAAATAATAAGAAGAATAAATAACTAATCATGTTACCGGATCTAGAAATTTCATAATAAGAGTGCAGAATTGAATAATTACAAAAATTAAAGTTTTTATTTTGCACAAAATTCAAAATTGGGGGTCAGTTAACATACAAAATTGGGGGTCAGTTAACATACAAACTCATCATGCTACTCACAACTAACAGATTTGACTTAAGTAGCGTTGGATAACAACCCAGTTAAGTGATTGAATTATTTTTGAATAGCAATACTACAATATTAGTTATTTTCATAATAGTTTCCACCGAATTAATCTAAAAAGATTAGTTCAAGTAATATATGTATTAAAAGTATATTTCCATCAAACTAATTACCTTTGATTTGAAGTTGTATTCACTTTTTTTTTTAAAAAACATATGGTGAAATTCAACTATAAAAATTATTGACTCGATGTTTAGGTTGTTAAATTTTTACTCGTAATACCAAATACTCCCTTAGGTGTACATATAAATTCTCTAGATCAATGATATACCTTAAAACTTTTTTTTTTTTTTTTTTTGGTGCAACCTTAGAACTTTAATTACCATGATTCCAATGTGTGTTGATCTATTGAATGTGAGCTCGATCGGCTATGTGGAATGAAGCTTCACACAATTTTCATTGTAGCATGATATGACTTTATGAGTAATTGATTTGATTTAAGGGGCCAATTGAGAGAAGTTGGAGCAATAATTGGAGATTGATTGCCTCAAGGTTAAATCAAGAGATCCAAGCAATTAGGTAAAGTGCTAATTTCCATGGTACGTACTTTTGGGCCTGGTACTTAATTAGGTGCGTGGAAGGTGTCTTGTTAATTAATTTAATTGTAACTGGACCTCCCTTGTCCGCTAAGCTATGGGCCACCAACACTGTTTTAATGTTTAATGCATTCATTGTGTTACAATTTTGCAACCAAGTGGATTAAACTACTCTAATTTCTATCTAATTTTTACTCAAATGATTTTTACTGTACATGCTAAGAATATGAACTCACATGGCATTTGAGGCATGTCTAAGTGTAACATAACGATAGATTGTGTCCTGAATAACGAATCAAATAGTTCGCCATTTGTTAAATAAGATGACTGGTATTGCGTGTTCATTTCAACTTATCAGTTATACATTTTGTTTAGTTTTGCAACTTATTTTTCTCACATGTTACTATATTCAGTGTCCATTCAGTTCAAATTATTTCTTATAAAATGATTACCGGCCTATCGTGAAACCTACCAATAACTGCTTGTATATATATATACATATATATTAAACTAAACTTTATGGAGTATGTCCAAAGGTTTCTAAAAAGTGTGACATTTTCTAGATTGAGGTGGGAATACTTGTAAAAGCACCAGAAGTTAAGTAAACATGTCCAAAAGACCTGCTCTGAGCATGTGGTAAGTTTGGTTCAGAAAAGGAAAATCAGAGTGAAGCAGGACAAGGATGATGAAATTGAGAAGGGGCATCAGTGAGTTAAAAAAAGCTAAGCTACAACAACAACAACACAATCAAAAAGCAAGGTACAAATTACATAATTACCACATGAAGCATATATATATATATGGATATACATATGTGTGGTACATGATTTACCAGTGCATGCTCCAACCTGAAATTGTAAACTTGGTGTTATGGTATGTGTGATCACATGTAGTGATGAGTGAAAGTCCTGTGATCAATTTCATGATATATGCATGTGTGTCCTTAGGCTGTTTCACCAAACTCAATGTACAAGTTTCTAAGAGTGGAAGTTGTGGTAAAGTGGTTACACATTGGAGGAAGGATATAAAGGTTGTACTTCCTTAATTTTAGGGCATCTATTAATTAGTTATCTTTCTCCCATTAGGAGATATTGCTATGGGCTTTCTTGGATTAAGGGATCCTCGGTTACACTATAATCGGACATGTGGATTGAAATAGAGCGATTGATTATAGTTAAAGATGGTTATGTGCCGTGTTGGGTCATGCCTTAACTTATGCTAGCCTGGCGTGTGCGGAGGCGGTTAGAGCATGGTTCAAGATATGGTTAGTGGGTTCTTGTCATGCCGCAGTCTCCTCATTTAAAGGAGAAGTTGTGGGACAACACTCTATATTTTCCCTTTTTTTTTTTGTCATATTTTAACTATATTTTTTTTTTTTTTGAGTCATAGTGTTATGTCGAGCAAGCCGTACGTGTGTACTTATATTTTTTTTCCTTCAAGACTTCGAGTATGGGGGCACGACCTACGATTCATTTTCGAGTGTTGCCTGTCGGGCGGCCAACATCATGTTGTGCTCTCTCTCTATCTCTCTCTCTCTCTCTTTGTTCGTGTTGAACAACGGTCGGATAATTTGACCCAAAGCCATCTGATTGAGATATAATATTAGATAAATATCAAATGTCACCATTTCCCAAGAGATATTTAGCCCACTTATGCATAAATACCATGGACAACACAGCAATTTGTGATTAATGAAATAGAGCAATCAAGGTTAGTTTTCCCTTATCTAAGCTAGATATTACGCCAGCCATAACAGTTCCAAAAACAAAGCTGTAGTTAATGGCGAATTTCCTTTCTTCTCCGGCACCCCATATTCGTACCACAGTTATTGTTGACATTGCCAGGAAATTGACACTGTCATCTCATAACATAAACTTGGCATAAAGCATAGTATATACTCCATAAGAGACCTACCATCAAGTGGAAATTCAATAAATACGAACTTGAATTGAATTGAAGCATATATAGCTGTTAAAAGTACTATTTGGGACTAAGATGTGAGCCAAAATGTAAAAAGATATGATTCATTTTGGCATTCAAAGGTCATTTTCTCAGTGTAGCTACCTAAGTTTCATGCAATGTTAATAGTAGTGTTATATATCATGCATATGTATGTGTATAGTACATGGACCACTTGACAATCAACCAAAGAGACCACTGCTTATTGTAAGTTGCAACTTCACATCCTTTTTTTTTTTTTTGTGCTTTGTAGATCAGGTTCTGGTTGATGATGGTCCCTTCCCCTAGTAAATTATGGTATGTCAATTATTCATTGTTTTGTACAAATTAAGCATAGTTCATGATGGGTATGTAATGAACAATAATGGGATGATCCATAGTGTTTGTTTGTTTTGGTTTTCTTTTCCAAGTAAATTGATGCTTCATTCCCATTATGTATGATTCCATGTGTTACATCGCATATGTAAAATATGAGAGTACTACTATCATGAGAAACAGCTGTATGCATAGTGGGTATTGGCGGATTTTATTCGTGATTGTATGATGTTACTATATGTGGGTTGTTACTAATTAAGAAACCAATATATGCAACATATCATTTATGGATGAATTGTGTTGGATGACTGATTAAATAATCACGAGAAGCAGGAATACGTATGTGGTACTGGTGATGATGCTTCTCACATATTGTTAAGTGGGGTTTTTTCTGTGTATTTTTTTTTTTTTTTCCGTGATTGTATAATGTTAGTTAGTATGGGAGGAGTTGTTACTGAACTAGTATTTCCAAATGTTCATTTATGGAGAAACTGTGTGTTGGATGATGAATCAAATAACAATTAGTTATTCACTGCGATTATAACAATGTAATTTATAAACATTTTATAATTATACACATGCTCTTAATTAATCGCAAAATTTATGAAAAATCGTTACTATTAGTAGTAATAAACATCATTACTTTCACTCATGTAATGATTAACATGCTGGTTAAATTAGAGCATTTGTAATTTGATTCATATATTATATAACCGATTACACTCATCTCATATAAAATTCCTATCTCTCTTCTCTTTTTCCACTTCAACCTCCACTTACACAAAATAATACTACATTACATTGCAATTACAATTACTTCCAAATAAATGAGTCGTTAATGTAAACTTGGTTAAAGATTCTCACTTTGATCTTGGAGGCTAGATTGATAGATATTTCACTTCACAGAAGATGGGAGTTCTTTGTTTCGTATTATATGGTGACTAGAAACTAAATATAATAGTTGACATAAGTAACATAAATTGAGAAACCAAATTTAATGAATTGTTTTACTCCCTACATGCTATTCTCATCTGGATTTAAAGTATGATTCACATTAATATAGATGTAGCAAAGAGCTTCCTGAGTTCATAATACTTCCTTTCTAGTATTATTGATTAGTTCATTCCTTAAAACCTATATTTTCTATAAAATAATAATTAACAAGAAAAACAACATTAATCCCAACAACTATAATCATTTACAGAAAATTGTAGCAAACCAAAATGGCTAATGAATAGTCCAACACTTCATCACTGTGCTGCATTACACAGATATGATTAAAATCTACTCTGTCAGTGCACTGATATTCAAATATCAAACTTTTATCAATAATTGTTTGCATATACCCATTTTCTGCAGATAAGAAGCCAAAAAAAAAAAATAAAAAAAAAAATAAAATAGAATAAACAAGAAATAAAGAAAAGATGACAAAAATTAAACATTCAGCTTATATTAAGGCTCTGAATGAACTGGACCAATAAAAATAATGCAGAACAGAGCAGGATAGGTCCACTTAAAATTTGTTTAATGTCTCATCCCAATATGAGTACAGTACATATCACTGCACCAAATAGCACCCAAATTTGGCCTAATATATCAATGCCAATGCAGCAGCCTCAGGGTGGGACATCAAATTTCATCATAGCATAGCATCTGTGTTGTCTAAATATTTTCTAGTTTTTTTTTAAAAAAAAAAAAACAAACAAAAAAATATTTCATTGTTATTTTTTCTGACAGAGGGATTCCCAGATTTTAGTGTTTGTTGTATGTAGGCCCTTTTTCTGTGACAGAAAAAAAAAAGGAAAAAAAAAAGGACTAGAAGGGGAGATATAATGTTTGTCCCTTCCTTATGAGCTTATTTTGTGAGGTAACTAAACATATGTATTGTCAGCACTGCTGGATAATGCCACAAGGCTTTGTATGGAGAAGTTTACAACTCATACTATTTTTTTTTTTTTTTTCATGCAATTTGTTACGTTTTGTTCAGTTCAAATTTATTTTGCAAGTCGTATTTGTTTTATTATGTAAGATATTCGACTACGTTATGTTCCGTCCGTTATGTTCCATAATCCCCAGATCAATTAGCTAAAAAGACGGAACGTTATTCACCTAACTATATATTGTTCGCTTGTCTATATTGATTTTTCAAATTTCATAGATAGTGATAGTTAGACTTTCTAGTAGGTTATTACATACACTCCACAATTTAAGACGTGAGAACATAATTATAACTGTATACTTTTTAAAGTAGAGTGTAAAAATCTAAAGTAGAGTTTAGTACTAAAAAATTATTCAATTAATTATACCTTCTATTATTCAACAGTTGGTGAAAAGTAATCATGTGCAATATAGAAACATTAATTGAATAGCCTAAAGGGTAATATAGACATGCTAATTTAAACCCACTTCATTTGTCCATACTCGCAAATGAGTTATAAATATAAAGATCGATTAAAAACCTCTTCATGAAAATTTTTAAAGAATTATTTCTTACATTAATTATAACAATAAAAACTCAATAATAATCCTGCCTATTACAGAATTTAAGGAAATCCTCATATAAACAACCTTACATCTAACAAGCATATAGACCCATAACCTCCCTCCCTTTTTTGAAAACAAGTCAATACAAAAAATATGTGAAAGTAATTTTTTTTTTTAAAATTCACATATTAAATAAATAAATAAATGAATCATAGTAGAAATATAAAATACAAAATAGATAAAGAAATAAACACCAACCCTTTTTTTTTTTTTTTTTTTTTGATAGTGAGAACTACCTACACCAATCCATTTTATCTCATTACAAGATTATCCCACACCTATCACTTTATCTCTTTCCATTATATGTGAAAGTGACCACTAGAAAAGGACAAGCTCTTTGTATAACCCATAACTACTTGTATTTATAGTTGATGTGATGCTACTACAATACTAACTACTCTTTAGCCTCAAAACATAGTCGTTTAAGGTTAACATATATAATAAGAAAACTCTTAATTCTAGAATTAGTAGAAATTATTTCTATATTACTCTTATATTGATTGGAACTAGATGCATTAGAAAGAAAAATTAGTTATAAATCACAAGGGTAAATTAGGAATGAGCAATTAATAGTGTATCTTAATTGTAAACGGACATATATTTTAAGATGGATGGAGTACTAGTAATCGTGAAATTTTAAAAAAAAAAAAAAATTACTTGTGTAAATTTTTTATTAGCTGAGTGAACTACTGAAAAGACGAAATTAGACTCCCCAAAAGATATTTGATCAACTAGTAAACAAGTTAGATGTTGTACACCAGGTTAGAGGGCTAAACTTCGTGAAAAGTAGCAACATAGATTTACTAGTGGAATGCCTTAGACCGTGTGTTAAAAACGTACTCCTACCATTTACCATTTACCATTTACCATTCCTTCCTCTTTACCAAAACCAAACGTGGACTCACTAATAAAACAAAGTAAAGTTCATATTTTGACCCCTAACTTAGGGCCTCCAAATATATAGTGCCTGCCATGTACCGATTTTTAGATGGGGTTTTGCTTGCCAAAGCCCACAACCCAAATAATATATTCCAAACTTAAAACTAAAGTGCGTGGTGGACCGCGAGTGTTACACCATCTATATTTATCTGAGCCCAATAAACTCGGACCATGTAGTCACTTTTTGGGCCGTTTTTTAGTGAGTTGAGTAACAAAAAGCAACTTCCAAAACTAGTACTCCCTCCCTTCTCAATTGAAGGTTATACTTTATAATCGGCAACTCACATACATGTGAATTGCGGATTACCAAGCGTAACCTTCATTTGAGAACGGAAGGAGTACTCCATGGGGATGGGGTGATGATGTCAATGATATGGATAAGGGTATTCGGGTAAAATCATGGGAAAAAAGATATTAAAATAAAATGTATAATCTTTAATTGAGAACAGCCGTAAACGGACAGTGTAACTTTGAATTGAGAACGAAGAGAATAGTATTATAAATGAGTGGTTTCACATTTCACGAAAAAAAATGCAGAAAGATCGCTCAAAAGAGTAAACATAATAGGATATTGAATAAGACTGAAATATGTCCCTCTTTACCGGAAAATTCATAAAGTCGCCAGAGAGGGGGTTTACTAAAAGGTTCTAGTGATATAGGGGGTTCCTTACAACTTTTTTTTTATAGGGGGTTTTCGCAAAAACTCTATTATATAGGGGGGTTGGCGGCAATTTTTTCTAAAAATAAATACTCCCTCCGGCTTGAAATTATCTTAACACTTTCCTTATTAATCCGGCACATAATGAATTTAATATTTTCTTATTAGGGTCTTTTTTTTTTTGTATAAAGTTACCAACATACCCCTATTTTCTTTACATTGAAATTTGCAATTATTTGAAAAGCAAGTGGCTAAAGGCAAATTACCAAGGGCTAAAATAAATGTTAAGATGATTTCAAACCGGAGGGAGTAAATAATTTAAAAGGCATACAGCGCTCTCAGGTTTCTCTCTCTCACGCACTCGCTCTCAGGTTTCTCTCTCTCTCGCACTCAGTTCTCACTGTCGCCGGATTGTCGCCGGATTCTCTGTCTCTCTCTCGCCGGATCCTCTCTCTCTCCACTCGCCGGACGTTTCTTCTCCCACTCAATCTCTCTCCACTGGCCACGGATTCCTCTCATTTGCACAAATCAGGTTAGGGTTCCCTTTCTCCCTTGAATTCTAGGGTTTCAAATTATAATTCAAATGGTATACTGTTTTGGTAGATTTGTAGATGTTATGCTTGATTCTAGTATCTAGGGCTATGATTCTAGGTTATAGTGTTTGATTGTCAATGGCGATTTTGCTATCATGCGTTTGTAGATGTTATTGAGCTCTTAACTTTGATGTTTCTCTTCTATATTTTGATTGTGGAGATGGTGTATGTAGAGTTTCTGGTCTTGTCAAAACTTATTCTTAAGTGCTAGTAGTTAATTACCAATCAAATCAATTCAATATTCCTTTGTCATTGTCTCATATCTCTTCTCTTTATCATCTCTATTGCAAAGTCATTCATTATAATACTACTTCTATTTTGCTTTGAAAGGAAAAAGCCAAAGTCCAAGAAAAACAAGAAGATACAGATTAAGTAGTTTGTTGTACTGTACCGATGTTGTAAAGAGCTGCGGTGTCGACACCAGTCCTAATCATTGGTTATTAGATTGGTTAAACAAATTAGGGTTCCAAACAATTTGGTGCTGTAATTTAAGCAACTTTCTGACTTTATTCCTGTAAAGAAGCTGAAGATTAAAACCCGACTTGAGTGTTCTCCTTCGAAGGCATGGAGATTATCCTGCCATGAAAAGACAGAAAATTGATAAAAGAAAAGACAAGGTAGAAGATGCTTCGATGAGGAAACAGTTAAATTATGAATTTTCTTTGTTTACTTCTTACTCACAGATCTGAATTATGAAAAATCTATCTTATACCAACAACACTATGGCTGAGAAAACAAATCTTTTTGCCCCATTTTTGCGTATCACAACTTATGTCATTCAGTATCTAACAGCGGGAATCATAAAGTGCTCACCCAGTTAGCAAGAGATGTGCCCACATTGGTAATAGTTATGGCTTCCTTGTACCATGAGCTAGTTGAAAAGTCCATTTCAGAGATGACCATTTCAGCTTATAAAAGTGCGCTGTCAACGCTTGTGCCTAAAGTATGTTATCAATTAGGAGTTGAATGAGCCAAGCATGGGTCCCATACTCCCATTTTTTCAAGTCATCTCTGTCTCTGATTCTCCTTTCAGATCTCAAAAAGGTCCCAATCTAGGCTTTTTCCTGTACGAGAATCAAGAACTAGCACATCAGAACACCACTGTTGTATCTTTTTTGTTCTGCACATTTTGCAGAAGTAAGAAAATGGGCTCTGTGGGTCTGCAGGAAAATGGGATTATGGGAATATCGAATTGCAAAGCAAAAATAAGTACTAGAGGTTAAACTCTCAGCTTGCAGAAGATTATGAAGCTTTAGATCAGCTTCAGCAGAATGAGCTCAGGGCCAAAACCGTCAGGAATTACGTCCTTGCTTGTGCCTTCTTTGCTTCTCTCAACTCTGTTCTTCTGCTCAACTCTGTTCTTCCGATAACTTAGTTGAAGTCTGTTCTTCTTTCTTAAAGCCCAAGTGTTATCGTGCCAAATTAAAACCATTTGGGCCACACTTTACCCATGCGACAACTATTGTAAGTCAGCAGTTAGTAGCTGGCCCACCTTTGCCCCAAACCCAAGATTATTAGTTACCTTCAAGGTTAAGTTACAAATACTCCTAGTGAAGTTGCGAGAAATGTTGAGTACCAAACCAAACCGACCCAAGATTGAAATGCTGGAATTGATCCAAATCCAGTGTTTGGCTACCCAAACAATTTGAAATTCGGATTTGGCCTAATTTCATGGGAAATTTTAATAGGCTGAGTTTAATTAGTTCAAAAGTTAGCCTATTAAAATTTCCGAATTGATGGTGGGTTTTTGTATTGGAAGTAATGTGGAGTTACTAGCAAGGAGTTGGTGATCTATTAAGAACAACAATACATCTCATTTTGTTTATTTATTTTTTTTCTGTGTTGAAATTATAATATTACATTCAAGTTGTTACTCATTTGATTCATTTGCAGTTCTTACTAAGCCAATATGGATTGGATTTCTGTCCATAGATTATGGGACAAATGGGCACCTGAAAATATAGGCTTTTCTGGTGAGCAACTTGGGTATCTTGCCTTTACAATGGTGTTCTCCTTTTAACTTGGTAGCTCAAGATGTCAGTCACATCTGGTTTCATTCTCAATTCAAAGGTCAACCCCTTAAGGCTGCTTTACTTATCAACTATGATCCCAGTGGGCCGTCACGCCTCTTGTCTACCATGTAAGGGCTACAAACCTTCTGCTGTTTCTGCATTCGTTGTAATTTTTACATGATAAAGTTTAATAAGTCACAGATATTGCCTTGTTGGTCTTTTGTTATTCCATAGTTTATTGTCTGTGATGCTGCCATTTTCTTGCTCTCAACAATTAATGTGATGAGTGTCCTCCAACATGTCAAAAGAGTCATTTTCATGCATTATTTGTTACTTTTCTTGTCCCAATGTCATCTAAATAACTCTCATTTTCATTGCTCTTGATTATAGAAACTTCTTCATTGGCATAACTTACATCCCCACCCCCCAAAATCCTTTTCCATTCTGCTCCTGACATTTTTCTTAGTTTCTTTAAGCCTCTTTGGGTTTTAAAGAAGCTAGTCATGTTTCCATAATAGAGCATTATGAGTTTGACGGTGTTTATTGCTCTTGAAATTTACTGCATCACGTGACATTCTGAAGAATGATGTTAAAACTTGCTGAATCAAGCTGCTTTGGATCGACCAAGCAGTAGAATGTAAACAACATAAATGGAGTGAATGCATTTGTGGGGGGGGGGGGGGGNCCTTTTTTTTGGGAGAGGCATTTAGGACTTGATGAATGATTTGGCATTTCAGTGCAGAGCAAGGAGGAATAAATACAGATCCCGTTGAAATAAGAGAGTTTGTCAACTTCATAAAACGCAACAAGTTGCAGAACGAGTCGTTCCTCTTTGGGCCAAATGAATGTGAGTTTTGCTGAAGCTATAACTCTAATTTTTTTTAAGGCTAACACAACATGAGGCAATCTTTCTTATAGCTTCTATTTGATTTTACTTTACCTGTAGGCCCTGTGGCTCTAGAATGTTAAAGCCTCATAAAGTCATAATTCATTTGGTATCCTGACTCGTACATGCTCAATCTCGTACAGATGCATATGTTAAGTTAGTAAGTTTACGTCAATATCATGCTGGGCGTGTCCTGTAATTTGCTTTTAAGTGTGTATAGAGCACTTGCAAATGTGAATTGTGCTTAACTAGTGAAATTTGTGCTACCTCCATGCTGGTAATAATTGATTAGAACCCTTCGGACATTTACTGATCCCCACATAGTTGTTGCCTTTTCATGCCCCCCCCCCCCCCCCCTGCTATGTTAAGAAAATTGCCAGCTAGACTCAGCCATCTTAGGTTGGGCCTAGTGGTTTGAGTTTTGGCAGTCCTAAAATTCCCCTCCCCTTTGCATCATGGGGCTAGACGCGGCTCATTCACCTTCCTTACGAAAGAAACGTACAGGCATCTGGAGTTGATTCAGAATGTGCTTGTGGCACTTAGATAATATACCGTGTGTTGTTTCCCTTTCATATATCAAATTCTTGATAACGATCTCATTCCTGAATGCTTCATCACTGGTTCTAGCTATTTCTCTAGTTTGCTTAGTTATTAATTGATCCTCCTTTTCCACCACTTGACATGGCCCTTCTTTCCCGTCTGATTGCAGACTTAGTAACATCTATTCATGAGAAATGGTTTCATGCAAGGTGCATGAACACAGCCAAGCCTTCAGGCGAAGGTGTTGTGGTGGTGCAAACAGCTATGTTCCTCTTCGTTGCACTGTAAGCATAGCAAACTCATTCTTCGTTACACCTTTTCCAGACAATAACATCCTGCTGTCATTGAATAATGCGCATGTGTTCATACTATGAAATCATGGTTTATACTGCCATTCAGCACTGCATATTTTTGTGATGTTTTCACAGATACGAAGGCTCAATTGGATCTGCATCTAGTGCTGTGGCAGCTGCTGATCAATTTGCAAATCAATTGTGTCATAAAAATCTTTAACCATGATTCTTAATTGTCTAACAAGGCCCAGAAACTACTGCGGTGTATTTTATTCAATACTTGTCAGTTAATATCAGATCCTTTCAAACTGTTTTGTGTTGGTAATCTTTCATACATCAATGTTCAGGACACTAGATTTGGTCGATGAAGTTTCTACTGAATGTTGGAGATCGGTATAAGTGCGAAGGATTTACGATTTTAGACCCTATTTGGGAAAGTTGTGAGTTGCAGTTTTCAGATTTTTGAAAATCAAAAATCAATTTTTGGAAACCACATTTATTGGTTTTCAATTTTCAGTTGTTAGTTTTATTTGAAAATTAAGCACAAAGCCACAAAAAATCTCAGCTTTAAAGTAAATTAGTTTGATTTCCTGTGCTTCGTACAAAAGTTTAAAACATTGATCTAAATTTGAAATAAAAACAATTAGTTATATAAGATAAAAAAGAGCATAATGTCTAATTATAACTATTTAAGTGTAGTTTAAAAACTGAAAATAATTAAAAGCTTCAAACAAATGATAGAAAAAATTGATTACTCGGTTATATATATGTTGTATAGTATTAAATGTCAGAAGTGCAACAATAGTTTAGAGAATCAAAACTTTAAATATATATAGTAATTGAGAGTGACATTCATATTTGGAGCTTTTAGTAGTCCCCCTTATAAAAAGATGAAACTCTTACGAAAGTCAGTTCATCTGATTTAAACAAATTTTGAAAACTATTCTTGTCCCAGGCCAAACGTCGAAGCTTGTTCAAAAGCTCTAAAACACTACATACTAAACATAGCTAGTCTCACTACCTAATGGAGTAATGAAAACAAAGAAACTGGTCCAAACTAAAAAAGATTGAAAGTTCCACTAAAAGAATAGGTCATGTTTTAATTACTGATGAACGAAATTAAAAAGATGGATAATTGACTTTAATCATTCAAGGTCTCTAGAGAATGTGGAAGGGACATATTATTGTAGTGTATAGTGATAGTGATGGTGCAATTTAAGAAACGAGCTTTAGTATACTAATTATGAGCTCTTATTAATTAATCAGGTGTTTTAATTTTTAATTTGACTATTATTATTATTATTACTAAAAGAAAAAGAATCTGGTCATTGCATAATTAGAAAGTACGAGTACTTGAGTAATAATTCACTTTACTATATAATTATTCAGAAAATTATGGCGTTGAGTAATGCTAATCATTTTATATATGTATAGTGAAAAATATTAAAAAGATTCTGTTCTAAAGTATAATTTCCTAATACAATATTTTATTTACTCTGACTAAACTTAGATACTTATTATTATATGACTAATCTAACTACCAAGAAAGGGCAAAGTTACATGTGCTTTTTGCCCAATAAACAAATTGAATTTCCTCCCCCTCTATGTCTCTGGTGCTCAATATCTCTCTCCCCAAAACCCGAACTCCATTTCAAGTTAAAAATTTCTTCGATTATATGGTACTAATGGATTTTTTTTTTATTTCTTTTTTTTTTTTTACTTTAAGAGGTGATCTAAGCCATTAGATTAGGACATCGATCAAAATTGCAATAGAGGGTTATGTCATTAAAACGATGATTAAAAGAAAACAATTTGAAATTGTTACTCCCTCCGTTCTCAAGATAGAAGTATTTATGAATATTCACTTTTTTTCTTTATTGATTTTAGTAGAGGCGAAAAGGTCAATAATTAGTACTGAATCAACAATCTCAAGATTAGGGAACAAATTATACTTCTAATTCCTTTGAATAGTAGTAATAGAATAGAAGCACCATATGTTTTTATCATGAAAATAATAATAGAAACCGCACTAACACCATATGCTACTATTAAATTGTACAATTATTGAGAGTTGAGACTCATTATTAGAGTATAAATTTATTTTGGGTGTGCGATTGAGAGCATCAATAATTATAACAAAATTGAAAATTATTGATACCAGATATTATTTAATTGCAAAGGATTTTCAATTTTCTAAGACAACAATCAAGCTGAGATGTGTCACAGTGAAGTTAAATACTTATTTAATTTCGATGATTATATGATGAAGAACCACCCAATAAATCGGATTGTGGTCCAAAAAATTCCTAGCTAATTGTGTAATGTTCCCCCAAATACAATAAATCACCTCAAACTAATTTTTTATATTTATAGGACCACCTATAATGACCATTATTTTGGTGCTAGCTAGCTCTTCACCACTTTAAGTGTTTTTTTATTATAATTTTTTGCCCATATTGTTATAAATTAGTATTATTGTTTTATATTTGGAGATGATGAAAATACTTCTCTTAGAGTGTGAGTAAATTGATAAAATTACATTAAACTTACAAGCAAATTTAAAGTAAGAAATGATCAAATATGACTTCATGAAGGTGGAAACATAAATAGGGCGGTTTTATACAAGCGAACCTTATGAACTATAAATAGTGAGGGTATAGCTAGTGATGGGTAGAGTTGAAGATATATTGCATATGCAATATTATAACTACCAATCGACTTTTTTGTTTGGTTTAATTTAAAAAGATTACTCAAAAGATTATTGTATATAAGTATTTGCATAATCTAATATACTCCGCAATCAATTTAAAAACACTTCATAGGTATATGATGCAGATCTAATCATGCCCATTGCAATTTGCAAATAAGGTGTTTTGTGCATGTATTTAGATTATGAGCATGTATTTAGATTAATTATGTGAACAAGACAGTTAAGTTTCGATGTTCAATTGCTTGATGGATAAGTAATCTCACAATGTTCAGAACATGAATGAACATACTGTAATTGCCAAGCAGCTAGCTAGCTAGTAATAGAAATAGCGAAATAGCAACGAGTCTAAGCAATGGGATGAAAAATAGCAATATAATGGAAATCAAATTTGATTTTAATTCACATCTTCTTTAAAATACGCAACCAGCAGCTAGTAATAAGAGTGTTTTCTAGCTTATGCAAAAAGATGAACAAAATAGAGATAAAATAAGGTATTTTGGGCACGCCAATGACTACATATATGTCTCAATTTCCTATTGTCTTAACATATAGTCACATAATAAGTGGAAAATATTTTGGAGTGAACCAGGAAAATTTAAATAGAGTCGTTGTATCTAAACGTTGACCAGGAAAGCGTGCTATAGTAAGAGGAGTAGTTATGAACCCGCTAAACCATCCCCACGGGGGCCAGTACTTACTTCCGTCCCAAATCTGAATAAGTTTTGTCGTTCACTGTGGAGCGAACGAAGTACGTACTATTGTTTTTAGCTAGTGAATGATATCCCACATAACATGTTATTTGCGAAACCTTAAAAGAACGTGGAGATTACAAACCACGTAACAACTATATATTCCTCATTAGAGTTGAGAATGCCAAAGGGCCGCCATTACTTTGTTTTGTATGCATGTAGATACAAATAAAAGGTTACGATCATTTAGATTTTCTTGTACGTCCATATATATATTAACCTGAGTGAATTATATTTGAGGTTACATGATTCGTGCACCTTATCACAAACAAGATATAGACACTGACCTGACATAAAATGTAACAATAACATCAACTATATATATTGCTAATACTTTGCATGAGACACAAAGACTACTCATCATACTCTTTATTCTCTGCTCTTTGATCTCCCACACCCATTAAATGAACCTAGTCTCATTTCCATTTTTTTCTTTATTTAGGAGTTCTCATCTGCCTCTTTATACCTATTTTTCCTTATTTAGAAGTTGCTGTAGATCATCTGCCTCTATGTCAGTGGTTGTTAAATTTCGTTGAGGTATATGATCAGGTTTGACTAAAATATATATAGGTATACTAAAATTTTGGAAAATAGTTTGAAATATACTAAGATATATAGTTGAGTGTAAATAGTACATCAAGTGATCGGATTTATAAAGTTACGAAAAAAAAACCTTTATTATAAGAATATTCCCTTCACTTTACTCACATGATAGGTAAAAAATAAAATAAAATAAAATAAAATAAATCAAAACGTAAAACATTGTACAATCACTCTTTTCAGTGCAGGAAAACTACTATTAATTCGAATGTATTTTGTTCAGTTCACGTCGTTTAGTTCAGTAGGTACTTTTAGACGAACTAAACACACCATAAAGGAACTTTTGGCATATAATCACTATTGTTAGTAATAAATTATGCCACATCAATGTCCGCTTATTATACGATTGTAGCCGGGTTATACCTCACTGTATATTTTTCTAATTTAGCATATCTCAAAGTATTTTTCAAAATCTCGATATATGTTTATTTTGGCCGTACCTTTGTATACCTCAATGATTTATTTTATTTTATTAGTTTATATCTAAGTAATTCTTGTTTGTCTTTTTAATAGTCTTTACGTCCAATTATTGGATTCACTGTCTCTACTTGAAAGAGTTCGGAATAATCTCTAATTAATTAGATTTTTTTTTATTTTGAATTGATTCGTTGATGGTTGTTGCAGAATATATGAAAGATGTTAAGATTTTTGTCTATGGTCTACAGAATTAGTTGGATTTATCACATATATTATTATTATTATTATTATTATTATTATTATTATTCATTCATTCATTCAGTGCCATATAATTCTGTTAATTAGATCAATTTACCACGTTCAATTTTTAGTTGAGATCATTTCAGTGTTGAAATGAGCATATCCTTAGTATATTTTTATGTGGCTTGTTCTATGACGGTATTTTGGATGTTAAACAAAATAATTTCGGGCCTTTTTTTTTTTTTTGAACAAAGTATTACAAATTATAATTCGGACATAATTAAACACAAGTTTCAAACTAATTGAACAGGTTAGCTTGAGTAGCTTTTGAGTTGCCTCGATCGTTTGATCGACTAGTGATCATGTATGCATGCATGTTAAGACCTACACACATACAGTATAAGTATATATTGTGGGCTTTTGTTTGTTTTGGACACCTCCACCACAAGATCTATAGACTAGTGTTGTAATGAAAACAATATGGAATAAAAAAATTGTATGAATTTAGTTTATATAGTATGTATAAGGTTAAGTTGGATTCATTCCTCCGAGTTAAAAGATTCACTCCTAGAGTTGGTATATCGATAAGTGGGTATCACACCTTGGCCTTAGAGCGTAAGGGTCAACTAATTAATAACCCACTAGAAATGGGCTTCATCGCTTCTAAAACATAAAGAGTCGCTTGTTATAATCAGTTGGTATATTGATAGACTAAATCCATACAAGACCTATTAATCATCATATTGATCAATAGTAAGTGCCACAGCAACATTTAATTCATATTGATCAATAGTAAATGCCACAACATTTTATCACGACATACCAAGGTGCTCGGTTTATTCATTTTAAATGCATGAATGATGTTGACTTGAATCCAAAACAGATGAAATAAATAGTAATATTTAAGTGAAAAAATAAGTTGCATTGTAGACCTAAACTGAACTTAATTGAAAATGAGGTACAGAAACAATTAAATAAACAAGACCTACATAAGTAATCTAAATATAACTGACTATAGTTTCATTGATATATGTCCAAAACTTACTACTCAATATTGAGATGCTACAATGATCAAGAGAATCATCTTCTAGCCATAGAATTTTAAAATTGATTCTCATCAACATTTACTACTCATCTAATTAACTTCAAATTTTTTAAAAAAAAAAAAGAAGAAGAAGAAAACGATGATAATGATCACCACAAATTGAAGTCTAAGAAAGAATTAGGGGCTTCATCATCAACAACATCATCCCAATTAATTCCCATCTTCAAAGCCGGTGGTGTAAGAAGCATACCCTCAGCCATACTATCAATCAACCCCGGCATATTATAAATTGCCTCTTCATCCAAAAACAACCCTCTAGAGTATTCATAACAATCTTCTGGAACCTTCTCCTCACTCCCCACTTCAATGCTTCTAGAACTTTCCTCTTGCTCTTCGTTGTAATTTCCATTTCCACTTCCACTTCCACTTCCACCACATGATACTGACGAGGTTGAGAAGAACTCAAACCTAGTGGCTTGGAAGGCAGCGAGCCGAATGTCCCTAGCCGAGGTAGACTTGGCCTGAGGGGCGAGCCAAGCCGACTCCGGAAAGTTAAGGGCGGCTTGGTCTCCCCTAAGGGCCAAGGCTGCCACATCATATGCCCTAGCTGCCAGCTCGGGACTAGGGTAAGTCCCGAGCCAGATCCTACTCTTTTTATTCGGCTCTCTAACCTCACACACCCATTTCCCACCGTCCCTCTCCCGTACCCCGCGGAACACGGGGTGGCGAGTTTCCCTAAACTTCTTCCGCCCCGCCTTCCGCTTCTGCGGGGCCGGATAGTGAACACCACCGGCAAGTCTATTTAGCGGTGNAGTTGAGGTGAGACTCTTGGGTTCATTTTAGAGAAAGAAAATGAGGTTGAGTTGATTGAAGTCCCGAGAGTGATGAGTAGTTCGGGTTTTAGGGTGGATTGACACTGGTATATGTAATGTTGAGGGGGATAGTATTTGGACACGTGACGAAATTGACGAAATGGTTTTTGTTATGCCACGTGGGAATAATTTGGTGAGGGGATTTAAAAAAACGTGCGGAATATTATTATGATAACGGCGTTAGGACGGTTGTCAGGATTCTCCGGCAGTCCGTTAGCTGAGTGACAGTGATACTTTACAAACGTCGTTATCGTTCTATGTCATTCCGTTGACACAGACCAGACATGATAAAATCAAGTATGTATATCAAGTAATCAACAAATTGTTTGATGATGAATGGCGATTTTTTTTTTTATTTTGCCCTTTTATTATATTATATTCTTCTTCTTCTCCATCTTTATTTTAATTTCTTCAATTATTTTTAGTTTTAAAAAAGAAAAATACTTAATGGGTACAGAGAGTCTATTAGAGGTTAATCATTGATTGTATCTCCAATATCATAATAGCTTAAGTTTTAGATTGAGTTGGTTCATTGACATGATATCAAAGGTCGGAATTACAAGGACGAAGAGGTATTGCGTTCGAAGCCTACGGACCCATTTTCTATTTATGAATATTTAGGCGTAGGTATGGGGATATTAAGAAATAGTTATTAATTGAGCCTCCAAGTATCAACTTTTTTTCTTCTAAATACACTCCAACAAACAGTTTAAGTGTTTGGTTGAGTTGGTTCCTTTACAAAATCCAAAATTATGGATGAATATAAAGGGATATATAGGTTTATCAAATCGCTTCAATGTTTTATGGAATTTTTAATATTTCTATAAATAGATATTAACCTATTTAATTATTCACTTATGGATTTTGAGATTTGTGAATATAAATAGATATTAACCTATTTAATTATTTCACTTACCATAAAGCAAAATAAATTATACTCAAAACAATTAGGGCAATATGGGCATATGGTATGTATGTGACATTAATTATTATTCGCAAAGCCCTGCATAAACTTAGTCAATACAATATAATCACCCCTTTATGATGAATTAGTCACCTTCAGAAGTCATTTACCAAGAGTATGAGTCACACCTCTAAAATATAAAAATCACCATTTATACATAAATTGCTATGTATGATAGAACAAGTCATGCCAAACCTACTCTTATTAATTCAAATCCAAAAATAATACGGTTAAAATACATCTAAATCATTTTCGAGAAATCTCATTTTATGCTATCTTTCACAATGTAACGAGTAACGACTAGATATACTTGCAACACTTATTGACTAAAGAATGATCATCTTATCTCCATTCTAAAACTACCAACCCATTTGAGAAATGCAACAATTTGTTGGTGCAATTACACCATCACTATGATAGCAACATCGAGCACACATACTTGCTAAAAATTACATGAAAAACTTGCCATTTTAAGAGATACTCGAAAATTGAGAACCACCAGAAAAATAAAGAATCTAGTGCAGTGCAAATCCTGTAGCTTCACAGTTCACACACCAACTAAAAAGTGAAGTTTCATGCCATTATATATCATTTTCACCGTACATCGTGTGTCACAAAACATAATAAGTACTAATTTGATTTCACAAAGCATAAATTATGATTATTAGTATAGTACTCTACACAAGGACCACGAGGAACACATAATATACTACTTACTGCATTCACACTTAACCATATTTCCTTTAGCAAAGTAGCCGGTAGTAGGGCCAAAGACAAGCCTTTGCCTACAATCTCTCTTGGCTTCTCGCCCCTCTGTCCTAACAAAGATATCGAAAAGCGAGCAAGAAAGAGAGAGAGAGAGAGAGAGAGAGAGAGAGAAGCTGCTCATGTTGAAACACTGTCAATTCTAAGCTTCCTTAGCTTTGAGATTCGTTTGCGATGCCCACGCCCTTGCTTGTGTTGCTCCCACTCATGTGCTCCACGAAGAACCCTATTTCCACATGCCTAGACAGAGAGACAAACAGATGATGTGTCAAAAAGCTTGAATATTAAATGGTTTCAGAAGCCTCTAGTAACACAAAGATGTGAATTTGACCTCGCAGGTGTACTGAGTCCACAAATCTCTTTCATCAAGTTTCTGGACTACACCATTGTTTTCTTCATCTGGAACTGAAGTTGAGGTCGCATCAGAGTTGAAAAAAGCACTGATTATTTTGGCAGCTGGTTCGACCACTTGGACAATCCATGTGTCCTCTGAACTGCCTGAAAATGAAAGGGTTTGATTTATTAAAATACGTGAGTTTCGTGCACGAAGAGAACAATGACCTTCAATACAAGGACTGTCCATCAGATATTCTATAGTAGTGGTTCTACAAAGGCCTGCAAAAGCATACCAAGTAGGGATTCTGTAGAATGAACATAATGTATGTTCCATCCAAATAATGTTTGCAATCTATTAATCCTCCTCTTCTGCAAAACAAACAAGTAGCTCCCTTGAGATGCATGATTCTGTCTTCTGTGTGACAAATTTGAATATGTATTCATGGAAATACAATCAAACACAAGGAAAGATCTAGTTAAAACTTTCTTGCAAATAATTAAAACATCTGATGAGAGAGGTGGCGTGTATTAGCTGCAACATATTCAAAGCTACACATCTTACGTGTTAACTCGAACCTGGAATCAGAAACGCAGAAATGTAAATACTCCAAAGATTAGTAGTGGAAACGCTAGCAGAAAAAATAAAATTCAATTGCCGAGAAACCGAAAATTATTTGCACAGTTATTGATAATAATAGAATTAAAGTGGGAACAAAAATTGGCTTACACGGTCGACCAGTCGTATATTCATTCATATTAGTTCAGTGGGATAGTAAGGGTCTATAAGTTTGATATAATTGCATTTGCACTGGCAAAAGGAGATAATTTGAAAGTGCTAATTATGGGATTCTAGATTCCATGAGGGGTGAACTTCCTGGACTAATAAAGAAGAGGTTTCCCCAATCTGCTTCAAGTTCCCAAAACGGGAATTATTACTGAAATGGAGTATCCTTCACTAGAGTTTTCGTGCAACAAAGACTCAACCAAATGAAACCAAGAAACAAGTTTACACCAACATTAAACATAAAATGTTGGGAAAATTTTAGATGGTAGTATGGTACCTTGTTTGTGAGTTCTTCTATTTGCTAGACAATTTGCTTTCAAAAATCAAATGGTGCCTTATAGTCTTGGCATATAATACCGTGACCCTTTCAAATTCGTCAACTTTTGCCATATAGAAAACACCCTTATTTTACATGCATTCCACCTTGAATGAATACCATTACCCACTTCCACTTCAAACTGTCCTAATTCTCTGCAAGCTTCATGAATATGTTTTTTCCTCAATATGTAGTACTTATTTCCCCATGTTCACACCCCTCCCCCAAAGGTAAAAATTACATTGATTGCTTTCTCTAAAGCCTAACATTTGTATTGACGTGTTCCCATGAAGGATCTGGAGAAAAAAAACTATTTTCTCTCTTTTCGCTTAAATCCTATTGCATTAAAAGTTTTCAACTTTCTGATATTGTGTCTTGTTCTTTGATTCTGTATCTGAACATGACTAAGTTTGGATTTGTTTGCCTGAATCTCTGACTCCACTATAAGAACTTCAAGTTTTTCAACGTCATTTTTGGTTCTTTGTATTGCTAAAACTCATGGTTTTCAAGTAGGTAGACTGCACATTCTTGACAATTTGGGTTAATGGTGAATTTTGTTGCTGTGATTAAGATCCAAATCAGCAGCTATGGCCTCTCGGATAACATGTCAGCAAGGAGGTTGCTGCAAGTGTAGCAGAGATCAACAATATAAAGTATACAAGAGCTCAAATCTTAGAAAACTAGGAGTTGTTGAGTGTGTGAAGGAGTACTTCAAGAACAGGCTCACCTTTTTTTTTTTTTTTTCCTTTTGAAAGGTGAGAACAGCTTTTAAAGTTGGTGTGTGTGCTGATGGGAAAACAAAGTGTGTTTGAGGTGAGCATGTTGGTGGGGGAGGGAGTCAATAGTTAATAAAGAGAGGCAATAAGGATCTTTAGGGAAGCAAGACTGATAGAAAAAGAATAGAGAGAAATAATTAAGGGGTAAATTAGTCTAAGAATATTAAATTGCAGCTAATATATTAAACAAGGTCCCAAATTAACTTTTTAACAGCAAACTGAAAAGGTCATTGTGTGAAGGGAACTCTTACAGTAAAAAGCACCATGTGAATTTAAGAAAAAGAGATGTCCACCAAATAAAAAAATTTAAACATAGCAGCATCATGTAAGATTACCCTACATTTTTTAACATGATGAAATACTACTAATAGCAGCACAAGACAGCAAAGAAGACAATGTCACAAACAAAGGTTATTGAGCAGTAAGCTAGGAGTCAGAAAGCTTACCCCGATACCCCCCCCCCCCCCCGGGTAAGGTGATAATATGCAAGAAAATTTGGTGCAGTAACAGGATCGTATTCCCAGAAAGAAACAGCCAAAGGGGCAGGTTAAACACAAGTCCAGAATGCTTACTTGACGACGAACAAGTCTTCGAGTGTTTAACTTAAGTCTGTCAATGGC
The DNA here is from genome assembly GCA_030267885.1 of Mesembryanthemum crystallinum. NCBI lineage: Eukaryota > Viridiplantae > Streptophyta > Magnoliopsida > Caryophyllales > Aizoaceae > Mesembryanthemum > Mesembryanthemum crystallinum. Next base: position 26,221 of record BSSO01000589.1, read on the forward strand.
TCCTTCCAATAGACGTTTGTTAGGGTTATCTGCAGATGAATTTACAACTTCCCTCATATTCTGCCTGAAAGAATCATCAGTATGGGTCAGTGAAGCTGATTCCTTAGATCCGCTATATGTCTCTTTCCTTTCTTCAAAAACAGCAGTTCGAAGGAAATCCTCAAACTCTCTGACGCCTATAGCCTGCCGCAAACCCCGTGTATAATCTGCGTTCAGGGTGTAAATATCATAAGCTTCATCAAGCAAACCGGCCTCAAGCATCTGATCCACTCTTTTCTCCACAAATCTGTCTAGCACCGGAAGAGATGCATCAACACAGACAAAACAGCAGTTGTATCTTGAATTACCACCAAGACGACCCCATTTCTGTCTGCCACATAAAAATGAAATAACAATTTAGAGTACCTATTAACTATAAAAAAAATAAAAAATAAAAAAATTGCCTGGTCTCCAATTTGATTTTCCTAACACTATATTACTCACAGATCAGTTCCTTGAACGTATACATGTCCCTACTAATTTGAGATGCATAAAAGTCACATGAAAGAGATCTCTATGCAACAGAATAAAAACTCACAGTTAATGCTTTCACAGAAGTGATAAACTGATAACAAGACATATGAATCTTTTTGAAGAGAATAGAATTCAGAAGCGGGTTGATGCATTAAAGGCAGTTCTAAACACAATATATGCATGCCAATAATGGCAATTTGGTCCCTGATAAGCACAAATTTCTTGTGTCCTGAAAGAGTTTGCTGAAAAGATCCCTGAAAGCACAAATTTAGTCCTAAATTCAGTGCCATTGTGAATACAAACCTCTGTCATTTTTCCCTGAAGGAGATTGCTGGGGAGAATTCCTGAATGAGCAAATAACTCTAGATATTGCCTAATCTGCAAAAGTTTCAACAATATTCACTTGAATATATTAGTTACCTGGTAGATGCAGCAAAAATACATGTCAAGCACCAACAATGGATCTCAAAGGCAGATTTATATGCAGATGATGCTTGAATTCACCNGCTGTTATGACATCGATTTTCCCTGTCTTAATTACAGCTCTAAACGACATACAAGGAGCACATTAGGAGAGCAAAAGACACCAGCCACGAAACTGCGATATAGATGCAATGGCAAAGACATCAATATCATTTATGATCAATGAGCATAGGTCATATTGATAGCCACAGAACTGTAAACAAACACACCCACAAAAAAGGAGAAAAGTATGTTTTGATGTATCAAGTCTGGCGACAACAAAGAAGGCTTGTCTCAGCCGCTAATCTAGATGCCTTGTTAGCCTCACCACCAGGGTTCATTCGGGTTCACTGGGTAGCTGGATTACCCCCTGTGAGGGGATGATGTACGGGCACCAACAATGGGGCCATCCCAGCTAGTTTGGAGAGGGGATTGAGCGGTCATTGACCACCTAGTTGCAGCCAAATCCATGAAGGGCAAGCTTGTCAAATAAAGATGGGATGGCTGTTTCCTCTTTCGAGTGATAAAATGTCATCATGTAACACTCAGAAGCTCATAAGGGAGGGGGATTGTGGACAAATGACTGATACAACAAGAGTCAATAATAGCTCAAGTAGTCAAGTTGGAGCTCTCTAGTCTCTACACCCGCCTGCCTCCCCTTGGAACTAACTTCTAGTACAAGCCATCACCATGAAGGGTTTGGCGTGTCCTAACTGACCACAAAAACAATGTTTTGACATGAAGAAAAAGAGAAAAATTGAGCATAAAGCAATCATATTCACGAGCAATTCAAACATGTTAAGAAACTCAATGTATGAATGACCAAAAGTTAAAGCAACATGCAACGCAGACACTTACTTTTCTATGGTCATTTGGATGTATTCTGTTTGCTGCCACAGGATCTAAGGCTTTAAGGTGATCATAGCTGTAATTGCCCCTGCCTTCCCCGGCATCAAATTCATGCTCTTGCAGATTGGCTGAAACATTTAAAATCTTGAGGTCAAGATTTAACAAGCGGATGAGTGGAGACAATAGCATAAAAAAATAAGTATGGAAAATAGAACAAGTGGTGTTCCTCCATCAATGAAATGCTTAAGTTTACCAGAACAATCACTTAAACAGCCACCATCCATATCTTCCAACGAATCATCAAGCAGGAATGGACTGACAAGAGCCTGAATGCAAGAGGGCAGAGAATATGTTAAACAGCTTGTGAGGAGAAAGACTAAAAGAACCAACATAGCATATCTCTGGGACTTCCAAACTACAATCTCGACCCGCCAATGTCTACGAAAAAACCCCAAATTTGGTTTATAGTTCACAGTTTCAAGTACCAACATGCATCAAGAACCAACATGGACAGTATGTACCTACATCAACAACGTATGAGAAGGAGATAAGGCAACATAGCTAGAGAATCTTTATATCAAGAATTCAGCACACATGAGGCTGGGTCATACCTGAATATAAAAATTAGTTCCACCTACGATAACAGGCAAGTGATGTCGAGATAATATGCCTTTGATGAGCTGAAAGTCCAAACATAAAGTCATGTTACACAAGAACTTTCATTCTTTCTCACATCAAAACAGCGCGCTAAACAACCCCGCCCCACCCCAAGCCCCCAAAAAAGTCAAGAATAGCTTTCTATATACTGCTTATAACTGCATCGATCTTCTACTCGCAATATTGTTGTAGTCTTAATGTACCAGTCTTAGGGAATAGCTTTCGTCCAGTAGCGGGACTAACCAAAGTCTGGAATGTTAGTATGTGAAGCCTATACAGCTATCTTCTCTTAAAGAAGCAACTAGAATATTGTACAGCCTATTACACAATCTAAACGACTGAATCATTCAACTCAAGATAAAATGAAAGCTTCCACAATAGTTGAGTCCTTTACCCTTAACACAAGAACAGCTTCTTGCTTTTTTTATTTCATTTAGCTAAAATCAATGGATAAAAATTAACTTGCATGGAAAACATGGTGCTCAACAATTACAACAAACCAAATTTCAGAGCGATGACTTATTGGGATTTTGTGGTACACAGTAATATACATGGCAAATGCACCTCTCTTCAGTTCAATACTGGCATCGGCCACACATAATGACTACTTTTTCCTTTTCTTAAGCTAAAATATAAGAAGTAAACACTCAACTGTGCTCAAACCATCTAATGGTTAGCCTTACTTTCGTCCCCCCTCTTATCCCAATTCCGTAGCAAAATGATACCCCAGTGACCAGCCCTGATCAGCGATGCTTTAATGTAGACACACAAATAGAACATCTAAATCAATATCTTTAATCACCAATTTCAAGTGTATAATTCATTGTACTACATTTTCAATTTCACCAAAGTAAGCAACTCTTAACTAAGATTAAGAAACTTACTGGTATAGCAGCATCTCGAAAATCTTTGGATGTAAATTCGACATTAGGGCTAATTGTTCCCAGCAGATGGTGCGGTACCCCTGCGACGAAGAAACAATCAAAAAAAGAGGAGAGAGAAAACAAACAAAGGGACAGAGAGAGAAAGAGAGAGGGGTGACCTTTCTGCTCAGGAAGGGTGACTTTGTTGGTGAGAACATCCAAACCACGGTACACTTGCATGGAATCAGCGTTGATGATCTCAACGGGAAAATGGGCGGCTAAATCTATGGCGAGCCGTGACTTTCCTGAACCAGTTGGCCCCATTATCACTACTATTTTGGGTTTTTCCGTTGGAGCTTCAATTCCGCCATTGCTAGGGTTTTGGAGTTCCTCGATATTCATAGCACCCTCTATTGAAGCTTTGATCGTCCCAACTCTGGGCAAGGGCAGTTCCAGTGCACTGCTTATTGCCTTGCTTGAGTTTCTTCGACTTGGTTTTGGGCTTAATCGTGGGCTTTGGGGAGTATTTTGGACTGTATGTCAAGCTAACTCAGGGACTACAAGGGCAATCTTCTCATCTATGACCTTTGATTAGGGTGGCCATGACCATGCTGGGCCGGTTCACACGACATGTCAACATGTATGGAGATTCGGGAGACATGGCCCAACCAATGGCTCGATCAGTAGGCCTCATGCCATGTCGTACCATCTCTTTCCTGGGCGGCCCATACATGGCCAACGACCAATTGCCCACCATGCCGTGTATATATAATTTTTTTAGTGTTACTCCATTTTTTGGTTATATCGTGCGTGTTTATGCCTAAACACTAGATTTCCTATAATCGTGGCATGATATGGCACAACCTACCATATTATGCCACATGCCAATTGCCAAATACGTGCCGGATTGTACGGCCCACCACTGCCCATGACCAGGACCAATCATGTTTATGATTTCTTCCAATCTTGGTTTACAATTGTAATTTAATAAGAGAATTCTTATGTCTTTTTTTCCTTTACTCGTGGGAAAACTACTTGTTTAATTTTCCCATTTACGTTTGAGATAATGATATGTTTTGAAGTTTTTTTCTCTTTTTCAGTGAGGGAAGGACGGCATCCTGATTACAAAGATATAGGAAGTGTCTGGATGCCTAGCACATGGAACAACAACGAAGGTAAACCCTGTGAGTTAGCTCCCAAGGTGTAGCTCACCAAGTAAAGAGTACAAAGCCAAAAGTTATTTAGTTGCTATGGCCTTGTTTAGCAATCAGCTGGTAGTTGGTGGCTGGTAGCTGGTTCAATTAGCTGGTTATTGATAGCTTGTTGTATTAGCTGGTTTGACTATCTTGTGGTATTGGCTGGTTATAAAAGATGTTTGGTAAAGTTAACTGGTTATCAGTAGCTGGTAATATGTAAAATGACAAATAAAGACATGGGTATAATTTAGGTAAAATTGGTTGGGGTGTAATTATTGCCAACATTGGGGTAAGAGGGTCATTTTGAAAAGAGGAATTCAACAAGCCAAT